>SJYC01093669.1:0-22414 GCA_006408675.1 Madoqua kirkii | reverse complement strand
ATGACACCATCCTTATGGCAGAAAGTAAAAAGGAGATAAAGGGCCTCTTGATGAAGGTGAAAGAGGAGAGTGAAAAAGTTGGCTTAAAGCTCAATATTCAGAAAACGAAGATCATGGCATCTGGTCCCATGACTTCATGGGAAATAGATAGGGAAACAATGGAAACAGTATCAGACTTTATTTTGGGGGGCTCCAAAATCACTGCAGATGGTGACTGCAGCCATGAAATTAAAAGACGTTTACTCTTTGGAAGAAAAGTTATGACCAACCTCGATAGCATATTCAAAAGCAGAGACATTACTTTGCCGACTAAGGTCCGTCTAGTCAAGGCTATGGTTTTTCCAGTGGTCATGTATGGATGTGAGAGTTGGACTGTGAAGAAAGTTGAGCGCTGAAGAATTGATGCTTTTGAACTGTGGTGTTGTAGAGGACTGTTGAGAGTCCCTTGGACTGCAAGGAGATCCAACCAGTCCATTCTGAAGGAGATCAACTCTGAGATTTCTTTGGAAGGAATGATGCTAAAGCTGAAACTTTAGTACTTTGGCCACCTCATGCGAAGTGTTGACTCATTGGAAAAGACTGTGATGCTGGGAGGGATTGGGGGCAGGAGGAGAAGGGGACGACAGAGGGTGAGATGGCTGGATGTCATCACGAACTCGATGGATGTGAGTCTGAATGAACTCTGGGAGATGGTGATGAACAAGGAGGCCTGGTGTGCTGCAGTTCATGGGGTTGCAAAGAGTCGGACATGACTGAGCGACCGAAATTAACTGAAGTAAACTGAACCCTATGATAAACATTCACTACAAAATGCACAGAGGAAACAAAAGAAAATTTATTTTTTAATACAATCAAGAATTTCCTCTAACCACTAGAGGAAATTCCCCACATATCTGTGGTTTGTATGTCTTTCCTATTCCAACTGTTTCCTGCACATGACTGAAAATTCTTGTACTTAAAGTACAGAGAAACAGAAAAAATTTGAAAAGCTGATGAAGTGGATATAAAGAATATGCTAATGTACAAATCTTATGATAACCAATGGTGCTAAAAGCTCGCTCCAACATATGCTTGCTATTTAAAAAAACATTTGTTTCATTGGGTTCTGGTGGAAGTTGGAGACTGCATATGCAGACATTTCTAAAGGTATCAAGAGAACCACAAATTATATGATATGTCTACCTTTCTACTGTTATAGTGATATTTTCCACGTTCTTCATGAAAAAAAAATTATACTTGGGACTAAGTGACATGATTAGTGACATTTTCTATGCCCGGTGCTGCTGCTGCTAAGTCACTTTAGCGGTATCTGACCCTATGTGACCCCATAGATAGCAGCCCACCAGGCTCCCCCATCCCTGGGATTTTCTATGCCTAAATTACTTTAAATTAAAAAGTTTTATATTCCTTCTAAAGTAAATTGCTTCAGAATACAGGATATCAAGATATTAAACACATAACAAGCCTTTTCCGTCTTTCCTTACCCTTTCCACTATGTTAATATTTTTGGCTAATCTGTGTCTTAGTAGATTCATCTCTTGCACTGATTTCTCTGTGAGAATAATGAGTTTAACTAAAGCTTTGCAGATGGTTTTGAGAATCTAAGTTTTTGTGGCCTCTTCTATGCCTACTCTGTTATTCTTCTTGGCACTTTTTACTTAGGAGGGTGGATATTCATTTATAACTTCTAATTAAAGAAAATGTTAAGAAAACTCTTAGGGAGAAACACTGAGTCTTCTTAGAGAAAACAGAGAAAGAAAAAGATATTCATTGAAATTAGTGTTTATATTATTATTTCATTTGGAATATTCAAAGCAATGATTTTAAATGAATATTTTTCATGCACTATAGTGTATCCACAAATAGTCATCTTACTATGCTTCCTGGGTCTATTAGGAAAGGAAGCAAAAAAGCCTTTTTAGAATTGTAATATAGACTAACTCTGAGACATATATTTATTGGAATTAGCCTTATTCTATGTATGACTGAAAGCAAAATGTCACTATTATTCCTAATGTTTATAAAACATTATCATTTTTATTAAAATGTCCAAAGATTTACATAATATTTCACTTTACATATATATCATAATCAGAAAGCATTTTTTCTAGTAGCACTGATAATTCTCAATTCTATTAAAAAATAGACGAAAAATAGACAGTGATCTGCTATCATTCTAAGCAAATCACTAATATTTCACTGTTTTGAATGAATCCTCTCTTCATATTAACTTAACATATTTTGTTGACAAGAATCAAAGCAATCCCATATTTCTATAAAATCACAGTGAAAAAAGCACAGAGTATCAAAAGATATCTATGAGAAAAAGAGAGAGAGAGAAATACAGACAGACAGAGACAACGGGGACCCTCATTTACTTTCAGTTCAGTTCAGTCGCTTAGTCGTGTCCGACTCTTTGCAACCCCATGAATCACAGCACACCAGACCTCCCTGTCTATCACCAACTCCCAAAGTTCACTCAAACTCATGTCCGTTGAGTTGGTGATGCCATCCAGCCATCTCATCCTCTGTCGTCCCCTTCTCCTCCTGCCCTCAATCCCTCCAAACATCAGGGTCTTTTCCAATGAGTCAACTCTTTGCATGAGGTGGCCAAAATATTGGAGTTTCAGCTTCAGCATCAGTCCTTCCAATGAACACCCAGAAGTGATCTCCTTTAGAATGGACTGGTTGGGTCTCCTTGCAGTCCAAGGGACTTTCAAGAGTCTTCTCCAACACCACAGTTCAAAAGCATCAGTTCTTCGGTGCTCAGCTTTCTTCACAGTCCAACTTTCACATCCATACATAACCATTGGAAAAATCATAGCCTTGACTAGATGGACCTTTGTTGGCAAAGTAATGTCTCTTCATTTGAATATGCTATCTATGTTGGACATAACTTTTCTTCCAAGGAGTAAGCATCTTTTAATTTCATGGCTGCAATCACCATCTGCAATGATTTTGGAGCCCAAAAAATAAAGTCTGACACTGTTTCCACTTTTCCCCCATCTATCTGCCATGAAGTGACGAGACAAGATGCCATAATCTTCATTTTTTTCCCCATTTTTTAAAAAATTTCAGATTTAAGCCAGACTTTTAGTCTTCCCTTCTCTCTCTTCAAGAGGCTCTTTAGATCCTGTTCACATTCTGCCATTAGAGTGTTATCATCTGCATATCTGAGGTTGTTGATATTTCTCCTGGAAATCTTGTCTCCAGCTTGTGATTCATTCAGTCTGACATTTTTGCATGATGTACTCTGCATATAAGTTAAATAAGCAGATAACCATATACACCCTTGTCATACACCATTTCCAACTTTGGACCTGTCCTTTGTTCCATGTCCAGTTCTAACTGTTGCTTCTTGACCTACATACAGGATTCACAAGAGACAGGTAAGGTGCTTGGGTACTCCTATCTATTTAAGAATTTCCTACAGTGTATTGTGATCTGCATAACCAAAGGTTCAGCATAGTCAGTGAAGCAGAAGTAGATGTTTTTCTGGAACTCCCTTGCTTTGTCTGTGATCCAACAAATGTTGGCAATTTGATCTCTAGTTCTTCTGCCTCTTCAAAACCCACTTTGTACATCTGGAAGTTCCCAGTTCATGTAGTGCTGAGTCCTCACTTGAAAGAATTTGATCATAATCTTGCTATCATATGAAATGAGTGCAATTGTATGGTAGTTTGAACATTCTTTGGCATTTTCCTTAGTTGGAATTGGAATGAATACTGACATTTTCCAGTCCTGTGGCCATTGCTGAGTTTTCCAACTTTGCTGATATATAGCTGTGATATGCTAAATCTTGTCCAACTCTGTGATACCATGGACTGTGGCCCACAAGCCTTCTCTGTCCATGGAAATTTCTGGGCAAGAATACTGGAGTGTATTGCCATTTCCTACTCCAGGGTATCTTCTTGACCTGGGAGCTGAACCTGCATCTCTTGAGTCTCTTGAATTGGTAGGCAGACTTTTCATCATTGATTCTAAGGAAGCCCTAGCAGCATACATCAACTGAATTTTATTCAAATTTAGTCACTTATAAAGAGGACAACAATTAGATTAAATGTGAAAAAGTTAGATATGTACCATGCATAAGGAAAAGGCCATTAAAAATCTTTATGTCCTCCAACAATACAGTTCTTTCTGATCCTTTCAATGAAGGGATGGAGGAAACTAATTCCTTTCTAATTTCTGAGGCCCAATCCTTCTAAGACTAGTAGAATATGGCAGCTCCTTTCAAATAGCTGACAGTCTGTTACATCTTTCCATTGCCCTGAACACCTCCTCCCTTCTTCTTCTGCCTGCTTTTTAAAGCTCTTCTAGATTCAAATAAAAAGGTCCAGTTTTCTGAATTTTTAGTATAAACTAGCCTTGATAATTGTGGAGGTCCATTCCTAGTTTAACATTTAATACATTGTGACCAAAACCAAAACAAACAGTAGGGTTTTCCAGGCCTTGCTGTTTTCTGCCAAATATGTGCTAATATACAGACTGCAGCACTTTAATAGCATCATCCTTGAGGATTTTAAATAGCTCAGCTGGAATTCCATCATCTGCAATTACTTTGTTCATGGTATACCTTTCTAAGGACCGCTTGACTCCACACTTCAGTATATCCAGTTCTGGGTGAGTGATCACACCATTTCAGACAGAGGAGCATGGTATGCTACCGTCCATAGGGTTGCAGAGTAGGCACAACCGCAACAACTTAGCACTCATACCATATATTCTGAGTTTACCACATATACTCAGTGCTAAAGGCACTCTTTATTACCACTGAATGAAATAAGAATAAATATGTTCATTGCATAGATAAAATACCTAAACTTTAGTTTGGTTATTGTCTACACAAGATCACTCATCCAGTAAGGGATGTGAAACACTGACTTCTTCTGACACCAAAATATGTGCAATTAAGGAAAAAGCTATATAGAAATATTTAGAGAAATTTTTTATGAACTGTTCAGGATATTTCTTAAAGGTATTTTTATTCTTATATAACTTTGGGGAAAACAATACTAAGATCTACGACGTGTCAGATTTTTCTAAGTCATTTACATACAGAAACTTATTTAATTCTCCAGAAAGCTTTTTTACAGTAGGTCCATTATGATCCTCATTTTTAAGATGAGAAAACTGAAAAAAGGAGAAGTGTCAACACTCAAGTAGCAGCGATTTTTAATCTTCAAAAACAAGAGGAAAATTTTGCAATCGTATAATCAAGGTTTCATGTTTAAGTATGATTTCATTAAAATATGTCTTGTAACAAAAGATAACTACATTGCCAGTAAAATAACTGTTACCTTGTAAATGTGTCTTCCTGGGTAAGGTAAATATTGTTTTAATTTTTTTGATGTGCATTGTCTTCATTGCTCTCTGGGTTTTTCTCTAGTCGTGGCTAGTGGAGGTTCCTCTCTGGTTGTGGTGCATGGGCTTTTCATTGCAGTGGCTTCTCTTGTTGCAGCTCCTGGGCTCTAGAGCACAGACTCAGTAGTTGTGGCACATGGGCTTAGTTGCTCCAGAGCACGTGGGATCTTTCCAGACCAGGGGTGGCAGCCCTATCTCTTGCACTGGCAGGCAGATTCCTTACTGAGCCACCAGGGAAGCCTCAAAGCCTTATGATTTAGAGCCAACAGTGAAATTCCCTTTGTTTACTGGAATTTGGGAAGAAATTAAGGCACTGAAAAACAGGGGGAAATCTCCACTCTAGGTGTGATGTGACAGCTGAAGGGGCTCTAGCAGTGTGAGTAGGACTTTGATGGATAGAACACAGAACTGTGAGGAAAAAAAGAGGAGGAAAAAACTGAACCTATTAATATTGGGGCTCCATTTTTGTGACTTTAGTTCCCTTTGTCTTATTAGATTCATGTCCTTCCATGCAGACACATAAGTCTGACTCTGTCTGAGACAAGAAAGGTAAAGATTTGAGCAGTTTAGAGAAAGCCATTTCCATCATTCATTTTGTTTAGATTACCAAAAAATAGGTTTCTTTTCATTTCACACATGCCAGGTGTTAAAAAGCACTAAATACTTGAACTATATACATGGATTAGGTAGATATGGAATATAAATTACAAGTTATTCTAGAAATTATTCTATAATAAAATATAATTGTCAGAACTAAAATAAGAGAAAATGACATATATTGTTCAGTCCAGTGGTTTTGAAAGTATTGATAAATATTGGCAGGGCTCAGAGGCTGGTCATCAAGCCAGAGGTGGAAAGATTTTTGCTTTTTAATAAAAACCCAAGTTAAATCACTAGTTGGGGCAACTAGAATATTTAACAGTTAGTAAAATAACTAAGTTATAATTTACACGCCATTTCTTAGCAGAGGAAAAGAGAAAAAGGAAACAAAAAAACTTGATCAGAAGCAAAAGACAGGCAAACACCAGAAAGACATAAATTTCAGAGTATACACAACAAGATCAGTTCAGTTCGGTTCAGTCACTCAGTTATGTCCGACTCTTTGTGACCCCATGAATCGCAGCATGCCAGGCCTCCCTGCCCATCACCAACTCCCGGAATTCACTCAGACTCATGTCCATCGAGTCAGTGATGCCATCCAGCTATTTCATCCTCTGTCATCCCCTTCTCCTGCCCCCAATCCCTCCCAGCATCAGTCTTTTCCAATGAGTCAACTCTTCGCATGAGGTGGCCAAACTACTGGAGTTTCAGCTTTAGCATCAGTCCTTGCAAAGAAAGCCCAGGGTTGATTTCCTTCAGAATGGACTGGTTGGATCTCCTTTCAGTCCAAGAGACTCTCAAGAGTCTTCTCCAACACCACAGTTCAAAAGCATCAGTTCTTCGGCGCACAGCCTTCTTCACAGTCCAACTCTCACATCCATACGTGACTACTGGGAAAACCATAGCCTTGACTAGATGGACCTTAGTCAGCAAAGTAATGTCTCTGCTTTTGAATATGCTGTCTAGGTTAATCATAACTTTTCTTCCAAGGAATAAGCGTCTTTTAATTTCATGGCTGCAGTCACCATTTGCAGTGATTTTGGAGCCCCTAAAAATAAAGTCTGACAGTGTTTCCACTGTTTTCCCTGTTTCCCCATCTATTTCCCATGAAGTGATGGGGCCGGATGCCATGATCTTCCTTTTCTGAGTGTTAAGCAATGGTTGCAAGTCCCCTCCACAAAATAAACTGAGGCATATGAATTACTTTCAGCTTATTTAGTGCTGGCTTCTGTTCCAGAAAGGATTTACCAAAGACTTCAGGACACCTTTTGGTCACAGTTAATCCGGGGGTCACCCAGAGGCAGCAAATGTTATAAAATAAAGGCAGAGATCAAGCATGCATGCTAGAGAATCAGAGCTCATCTATCTCATGCATAAAAATGTCTTTTCCCTCTTTCTGATTTCCCCATCTCTTAGTTTCACTTCTTCATCTCTCAACAGATTTCATGATTCACTCTGCCTAGGACATTCGTACCTGGTGGCCTTTGAGTTTTGCAACAACCTCCAAAACTTGATGTTTATTTCTTTACTCTTTCTCATCTTTTCTTTTTATAAGACATTATTTCCATAAAGACAAGGACTACTTCAAGGTGCTCAATCAATATTCCTATTGACTGAATGCATTCATCCATGTATTCAGGAAATGCTTTTTGCATTCTTCAACTTACTGTATCTTATTTTTTCTCCTCTATGTAAAAGGTAATATAATTGAATCTACCCAAGGTTATTGTGAAGATTGAGAAACACTAATCAAGTTAGCACAGGATAAGCGTTGTGGAAGGTTTATTATCATTATTATTATCTTTACAGATAGCCAATCAACTGGATACTGAAGCCCAGCCCTACCATCATGCTGAAGTCCTAGGTCTTGCCCTCACTGATCTTTCATGCAAGCCAGGAAGTAGAAAACTTGCAGAAACTGAGGGGAGGCTATTGAGTAGGGAGGACAGAGATCTAGTTCTTGTAATAAGAAGCACCTTGACCACTGAGACAGGAGTTTGTCTGTTTGCTTGACTTTTCTCTGGCCATAAGTTCAGAGGTTTAACATAATTTCTGTGAATACAAGAAGCAATCCCAGTATGCCCCGCCAGGCAGAGCTGGTAATTAAGAACACCTGGCTCAGGTGGAGGGCCGATCGATGTGCAGATGAAAGCAGCTGACTTCAGCAGGCAGCCCCCGATGTTGGTAACAGGAAGTTGGGCACAGTTGCACTATTCCTAAAGCTGTTCCTATAATATGCCCATTCTTCCTTCCCATTTCATGTTGCCCCACACTCCAGCTGTTATGTTCCTCTGAATTTTTGGTTTCAACTGTGTAAGTCTGGTACAAAAAGAGAATTCTCACTTGGCAAAATTCATTGCTGCAGGGCCGACAGCTGAGACACAAGATACTGTGAATCTTTCTGCTCTGCCTTGGAGAGTCCTACAGGATTTTGGCATAAGCACCCATTTCCTAAAACTGCTGGCAATTCTTTTGCTTGTCCTGATTACAATTAACCCAGCTCTGCTTCACTTCCCTGTTGGACCTCAGACCCTGCACTTGCTCACTCCTGTGATGCTGAACTAGAATAACTTGCCTGCTTCACCACATACTACTCAGAAAAAAAATGTAAAATATTCTTCTGGCAGTAACTGCAATATCATATAAGATAATTGAGGATGAATAATTTAATTAATGATCAAACCAAGATAAGGTGTTAATCACATAAAAAGATCTGGAGAAAAAAATCAGTGTAACCAATATAAATGATTTTTACATTTTCATTTACAAGAAAAAAAGGTTATGGTTACTATGAAATTTACAACTGCATAGCAGTATAATTTCATAGGAACTCAATGTTTTCTTGAGATATTGATAGGTATCAATGTCACTAAAAAAATAGAACAAACAAATAAGAAAACACTAGCAAAGAACAAAACATAACCCAGAAATCTATTAGAGTTAGAAAACATAGAAGGAAAGAGATAAATTTCTTATAATTTAAACTGTGAAATTCGAACAGGAATGAAGAAAAAAAAAGACTACAGTCTTTGTCTGACTGAAGAGTTCTTAAGTGTGAAAATAATTTCTGCATCTCCTTGTGAATGCTTTCATATTGAGAATGTGGTGTACTGAGAAGAGAAAGAGTATAAAATCTCAGATCTTGATAGAGTAAGCTTTTCCCTATCTTGAGAGCTTAACCTAGGAGCAGGATCTTATAAACTTTGCCTCATAAAGCATAAGCACCAAGTATAGTGTGAGCTAGGTTTGGACAGACTCACATCCTTCCCATCCAAGGATTTAGTTTAAAAAGGAGTCCAAATTATATCTTTAGCAATTGTAAGAAATGGAAGGAATAAAGACTTTTTGCACTGATCCTTTGAGTGAGATAGAAACAAATCTCTTCTTTCAAACTGCATTAACTGATGTCAAGTACCCAGAATCCATTTAATATATTGCTTCTTTCTAGTGACCAGAAAGAGTTAAGATCCCTCTAAATGGCAAGCAGTTCACCTTCTAAACATCAGGATGTGAGATGAGTTATTAAGGGAAATATGAAGTACAGCAGTTAATGGAGAAAGGAGATGATTAGCCAGCAAAATTCTGTGGTGAACCACCTCATGAGATGTACTTATTAAAATAAGAATGGGAATACATAAAACCACACAAGGGGACTGGCTTTCATATAAAGCCAGTGAGATCATAATTGTTGAAAATAAAGTGAGACAGTGAAAAGAAGTGTAACAAAATCTACAAGTGCATTTCCACTATAGTACAATCAGAATTTGTACCTCTCATTCCTTTGATCCTTTCTGAACTACCATTTTCATTTCATTATGTGAAATGTTTCAGAGGTCAGAGGAAGCTGGAAGATTACTCCTTCCTTAAGAGGGACAGAGAAGAGAGATTCAGTTCAGTCCAGTTCCGTTCAGTCGCTCAATCATGTCCGACTCTTTGCGACCCCATGAATCGCAGCACGCCAGGCCTCCCTGTTCATTACCATCTACCGGAGTTCATTCAGACTTACATTCATCGAGTCCTGATGGTCAACTCTATGGATACACCCTAGGCCATGATTCTTCCCTTTTGATGATCTTTTACCTTTTTATATACCTGAAATGATTAGCTGTGATGACAACAGTTATGTTGTTCCGTTGTAAAGTAATGCCCAACTCTGCAACTCCATGGACAGCAGCATAGCAGGATTACCTGTCCTTCACTATCTCCTGGAGTTTGCTCAAATTCATGTCCACTGAGTCAGTGATACCATCCGACTATCTCATCCTTTGACATCAATTCTACCTTTATTATAACAAATCATTTCTACAAACCTATCTCTTCAACATAAAATAAAATAGGAGTTAAGCTAAATCCTCATCAAAAACAATCTATAGTGATAGAAAACTATTTGATAATATACTTTCTTATTATATTCATTCCAATTAACCTAAGTAAATTTTACATGATATATAAGCCTAACTAAAGACAGTAATCATTACTGTATTTAGTTGTTAGGTTTTGTATTTTTGTCTGCATCTCGAGGAAGGAAACATACATTGTGATTAAATTACTTTTATTAACAATCAATTTAATGTTATTACTCAGAATGATATTATGCACTAATAAAATATTTATTGAGACGTTTTATTCCAAAGATTTCACAAAGTGGTTTTATGAACTGTATGGTTTTATCTTCCCTTGTGTAATTAATGCAGCATTTTTAGCAGATGAGACTAATGTTACGATACCAAACATCTACTGCCTAGTTTCTGACATAGAGTTGATGTTTGATAATCATATATTTTTATACAGGACATTTACTGGTAAGAATTAATCATTCTTTTATTACCTCTGAGTATATAATATAGTTTCCTTATATTAGTCAATTTTATACAGGTCTTCACTATTCTAAAACTTTGGGTGATTCTTGAGGCAAGTGCCACTCGTATTATTCAAAAGAATCTTTCAAATCTTGAGGAAGACAATGGTACACAGCTTGTTTTTTACATTTTAATCAAGTGAAGAACACATTGAGCAAATTCAAATGACTAAACGTTCAGCATCTTTATCCAAAACATACCAGGAAGAAATCTATTAGCTTAATATTAATTTACCACTAGATAGCATTGAAAGAACCTCAAGACAAATGGGCTTAAAAGAGTATGCAAAATTCTTAAGTATAATTCAAAAGTATAGTTTTAATTGTGGCTAATATTTGCAAATAAAAATACAGCTATTTTCCTCTGGAGTTATATTTCTTAGGAATGTCATTTTAGGTGCTTTTAAAAATGTAGCTTCAGTTCAGTTCAGTCACTCGGTTGTGTCCCACTCTTTGCGACCTCATGAATCATAGCACGCCAGGCCTCCCTGTCCATCACCAATTGCTGGAGTTCACCCAAACTTATGTCCATCGAGTTGGTGATGCTATCCAACCTTCTCATCCTTTGTCGTCCCCTTCTCCTCATGCCCTCAATCTTTCCCAGCATCAGGGTCTTTTCAAATGGGCCAGCTCTTCACATCAGGTGGCCAAAGTATTGGAGTTTCAGCTTCAACATCAGTTCTTCCAATGAACACTCAGGACTGATATCCTTTAGGAGATGGACGTTGAATCACCTTTCAGTTCAAGGGACTCTCAAGAGTCTTATCCAACACCACAGTTCAAAAGCATCAATTCTTTGGCTCAGTATTTTTTATAGTCCAACTCTCATCCATACATGACCACTGGAAAAACCATAGCCTTGATTAGATGGACCTTTGTTGGCAAAGTAATGTCTCTGCTTTTGAATATGCTATCTAGGTTGGTCATAACTTTCCTTCCAAGGAGTAAGCGTCTTTTAATTTCATGGCTGCAATCACCATCTGCACTGATTTTGGAGCCCAGGAAAGTAAAGTCAGCCATTGTTTCCACTGTTTCCCCATCTATTTCCCATGAAGTGATGGGACCAAATGCCATGATCTTCGTTTTCTGAATACTTACATTGCACTAAACTTGGCACTCTGTATCAGTGTTTGATTTGAAGAACTCAGAAATTATTGTTATTATTACTACCATTCTCATCAGTTTACTGAACATGAACAAGATAATATCATGCATTTCCACCCAAGTAGTTATTAATATCTCATTTTAAAACTGGAGAATACAAAGGAACTATACTATGGAGGGCTGCATTGGGTCTTTTGTTTTTATATCTTTTTAAGATGACATAAAAGCATTAGCTACTATGTTTGTATGTCAACCTTTAGATTCATTAATTCCCTTTATCATCATTTAACACATTTTGGGGACTATTTTATTTTCTTAGTCTAGTCTTAGAATATTTGATTTGTTCAGCACTGGCTCCGTATACTGTCTCATAGTAGTATGATAGTGTTACTGAGTTATTCTGCTGTTGTGTTGTTCTGAGCTCTCCAGTAAATACTGTGGATTATTTAAGCAGTTTTAATATATTACACAGATTTGTAAATTTTTATGTGGCTATACATATTTATAAGTTTTTAAAAGAATCATTTTTTGCTTGGACAGTTCAAGCTTATTGGGAAATATATATTTATGAACTTTTAAACCATGTTATAGATTTAGTGTGTTGTTGGAGAAGACTCTTGAGAGTCCCCCTTGGACTGCAAGGAGATCCAACCAGTCCTTTCTGAAGGAGATCAAGCTTGGGATTTCTTTGGAAGGAATGATGCTGAAGCTGAAGCTCCAGTACTTTGGCCACCTCATGTGAAGAGTTGACTCATTGGGAAAGACTCTGATGCTGAGAGGGATTGGGGGCAGGAGGAGAAGGGGACGACTGAGGATGAGATGGCTGGACGGCATCACGGACTCGATGGATGTGAGCCTGAGTGAACTCTGAGAGATGGTAATAAACAGGAAGGCCTGGTGTTCTGCGATTCATGGGGTCGCAGAGTCGGACACGACTGAGCAACTGAACTGAACTGAACTGAGTATCTCTTCGAAATGAAAAACTAAATTCATTAAAGAATTCCAAAAACACCATCCAGAAGTTTTGCACTAACATTTCTGGGAGTAGAAACTATAATATGTTAATAAAAAGAACTCCTTTGGTAGTTTTCTCAAACTGCCAATACCCACACTGTAGTGTAGAAAGGACAGCCTATAAGCATTTAAAGTGTAATTATCCTTAAACTTTGTTAAGGAAGAGTCAAAAGGTATACAAGTCCAGTCATAAAATACACTAGTCCTGGGATGTAACGTATAGCATAGCAACTATAGTTAACAGTACTCTATTTAGTATTTTGAAGTTGCTAAGAGAGTAGATCTTTAAAAAACTGTAAAAGATGTTTTTTTATCTTTAAAAGGGAATGTAAGTTAAATTCTGGTATGCTGATTTATTTAATTACTATGCTGCTTATTAAATGTGGTACTATTATGAGGGATCTGACAGTTAATTTCCTTAGAATTTTTTTTCCACAGAAAAACAACAGTTCATATATGAGTTCTCCAAAGAAAGCATGTATTTTCCTTAGTAACCACTACTTTTAAGCTACCCCTTTAGGCTACTGTAACAAATGCTGTGAATCATCTAAGAAGGAAAAGATTTATTAAGCAGAAGACTAAAAGCCACAAATTTAAAATTCATTAATATCTAAAACCATGATTTTGCCTTCTGATTCTTTTTCAGTCCATCAAGGTATTTATGTTTTCTTCTTTTCTCCCTCTCTTTGTTTTTAAATTGATTAGTTTACTTTATGGGATCATTCTCTCAATGTGACACAGGTTGAGGATTCAGTCTGTTGCAGCTTACACAAAAGTACATTCTTCTCTGGTCTTAATTTATGCCTTGATCACAGGGAAGAGAAGTGTGTATCGTTAAGTACTTGAAACATATATAACTAATGTCATCAGTTTTGTCTTTTTGTGTAAAAACTGTACCAGTTGGGTTGAATTTGAATGCTTAGTCAACGTTCTCAACTAAGAAATGTGTTATAGATACTACTGTGTCCTTGGATCTGCTGCTCAGATTATTTATAGCCTTGAACAGATATCTTCCTTCTGAGCCTTGTTTTGTTTTTAATCTCTAAAATAAAAATATATATGCATAATTTGTGTTTATAAGACTAGACCAGAAATATCAAAGGTCTGAGAGACAGTGTGGTAGGGAACAAGGGTCTGTGCTCTGGGGTCAGAGATCTGGATTTACTACCTGACCTATTTGGGTTCATAAGGGAAAATGTTAGCAAGTGAGAACCCTGGGTTGAGAAAAAGTCCAGTTTAGAAATAGTAGAATCATTAGTGCTTAAAATGTTTAATTTGAATGACATATCCTATAGCATTCCCTAATGGAGACTATTTTGAATATACTACTGCTCAATTAAACTTGTTTACAAAGTAAAATGATTTTTACTGACTGGTTTTGAAGGTTCCGGGGCATTAATTCCTAAAGAGAAATTCCTATCCCAGCTACTCCACCTAGTGTCAGCTCCATAGTTTATCAGGCTTAAAGCAAATTTCCAAGGGTACTGTCATTCAATTTTAGGCTAAACCTTTCTAAGCAATGTAGGGACAAAGTTTTTCTTCTTGTATAAATAAAATCCATTTCCAATCACTGAAAAGCTTATCTCCTATTAGAATATTTAGTAAATTATGTTCATGACAATTAGCATCATGATTCATCCTGCTTAACACTTCATCGACTTCTTATTCACATTTTTAGGTCCTATTTAGGTAAATATTAGTTCAGTTCAGTTGCTCAGTCGTGTCCAACTCTTTGAGACACCATGAATTGCAGCACGCCAGGCCTCCCTGTCCATCACCAACTCCTGGAGTTCACCCAAACTCATGTCCATCGAGTCGGTGATGTCACCCAGCCATCTCATTCTCTGTCATCCCCTTCTCCTCCTGCTCCCAATCCATCCCAGCATCAGTCTTTTCCAGTGAGTCAACTCTGCTCATGAGGTGGCCAAAGTATTGGAGTTCCAGCTTTAGCATCAGTCCTTCCAATGAACACCCAGGACTGATCTTTAGAATGGACTGGCTGGATCTCCTTGCAGTCCAAAGCACTCTCAAGAGTCTTCTCCAACACCACAGTTCAAAGGCATCAGTTCTTTGGTGCTCAGCTTTCTTCACAGTCCAACTCTCGCATCCGTACATGACCACAGGAAAAACCATAGCCTTGACTAGACGGACTTTAGTCAGCAAAGTAATGTCTCTGCTTTTGAATATACTATCTAGGTTGGTCATCACTGTTCTTCCAAGGAGTAAGTGTCTTTTAATTTTATGGCTGCAATCACCATCTGCAGTGATTTTGGAGCCCCCCCAAATAAAGTCTGACACTGTTTCCACTGTTTCCCCATCTATTTCCTATGAAGTGATGGGACCAGATGCCATGATCTTCGTTTTCTGAATGTTGAGCTTTCAGCCAACTTTTTCACTCTCCTCTTTCACTTTCATCAAGAGGCTTTTGCGTTCCTCTTCACTTTCTGCCATAAAGGTGGTGTCATCTGCATATCTGAGGTTATTGATATTTCTCCCAGCAATCTTGATTCCAGCTTGTGCTTCATTTAGCCCAGCGTTTCTCATGATGTACTCTGCATAGAAGTTAAATAAGCAGGGTGACAATATACAGCCTTGACTTATTCCTTTTCCTATTTGGAACCAGTCTGTTGTACCATGTTCAGTTCTAACTGTTGCTTCCTGACCTGCATATAGGTTTCTCAAGAGGCAGTTCAGGTGGTCTGGTATTCCCATCTCTTTCAGAATTTTCCACAGTTTATTGTGATCCACACAATCAAAAGCTTTGGCATAGTCAATAAAGCAAAATAGATGTTATTTAACTTGGAGAACTTTATAAATGTTGAGATAAAAATTCTATCTCACAGAATTTAAAAATATAAAGAATGTTCTGTGGACTTCCCTGGCAGTCCAGCAGTTAAGAATCTGCCTGCCAATGTAGGGGACATGGTTTCGATCCCTGGTCTGGGCAGATTCCACATGTGGCGAGGCAGTTAAGCCTGTGAACCACAACTACTGAAGCCCAAGCACTGTACAGCTTGTGCTCTGCAGCAAGAGAAGCTTTGTAAAGTAGTTATCCACCAACTTAAAATAAATTAGAAAAAGAAAAATGAGAAACCACCACAATAAGAAGTTCACACACTGCAACTAGAGAGTAGCCTCCGCTTGTCACAATTAGAGAAAGCCCATGTGCAGCAATAAAGTCCCAGCACAGCCAAAATTAAAAATGTAATTAATTAATTAAAAAGAATGTTCAAGACTGAAAACCATTCTTTTCTAAATTTTTTTTTACTTTTTAGTTTGTATTAAGGTATAGTTGATTAACAGACCTCTTTTCTGTGTAATTGCTTATGTGCTAAAAAGGTTTTTGAACATAAAACCCAAAAGGCTGCTGTTGCAGATCAACTCTGTCACTTAACTCTGTGACCAGTGATACTATGAGGCAACTTTTTATTTATGGGTGTGACAGTTCACCTTTTAATCTTTGCCAGCACTCCACTTCCGGCTACTGCCAGCCATATCATGCATAATCCACTCATAAACTAGGCCTGAATTTTTTCTCTTTGATCAGATGTGGTTGAGAGAAAGGTAAACAGTATAGTGAGAATAAAGGCTCTAAGTGAGAGCTCCAGTGATTAACCTATCCATCCTGAGTCCAGTCTTCTGTGGAGCACGTCCACTTGACACAGCAGCCACTCAACAAGCCTGACCTGCACTGGGGAAGGGAAGTGACGCCAGAGCACAACTGACAGCAGCATTTCTGGCTGTTCACTTGCATGAGGATATGGCTGGCGATGATGGCTCAGTTTGCACTAGTGGATCAGAGACTTGAAAACTATGAGATAAGATTCTAATATAATGAATACCCATGTGCCCAAATGCTGCCCCGCATCACAAGAAAGTAACATACCACACACCACTAGATCGGGAAAAGATCAAAATTCAAAATTCCAAGAACAGGGCTTCCCTGGTGGTCTAGTGGTTAAGAACCTGTCTGCTAATGCAGAGGGCACAGCTTCAATCCCTGGCCCAGCGAGATCCCACATGTGCAGAGCAACTAAAGCTGAGTGCGACAACTACTGAGTCCAAGCGTCACACTTCTGTAACCTGTGCGCCCAGAGCCTGTGCTCGGCAACAAGCCACAGCAATCAGAAGTCCATGCACTGCAGTGAAGAGTAGCTTCTGCTCGCCAAAATCACAGAAAGCCCACACAAAGCAACAAAGACCCAGTACAGCCAAAAATAAATAAATAAATCTGCAAAATTTGAAGAGCAGTCTCTACTAAATGCATACTGCTTTTGCACCATTGTAGAGTCAAAAAATCATTAAGTCGAACCACTTTTGAGTCAGGGACCATCCATATAATCCAAATGTAATTGCAGTGGACAGTTCTTTCACCCTGACCAGCATCTGTCTCTTTATCTTAATTTCCCTTTGGAAAACTACCTTTTTAAACTCTAGGCTGTTAAAATACCTGAAGCCATGGGGGTTGGCGCAAGATTTTAGCTAAGGTAGAGAGACTGGTAGGACTTTGATTCAGAAGCCCAATGACATAAGAATTTCATCCTGAAAAATGGTGTATAAGAAAAATAAACAAAAAATGGTATAGTGTTTTTATGAGCGAAATAATACACTTCTGAAACATGGTAGTGATCAAAAACACTCTACTAAATTGGTTTAGACTGTCATCTTTTCACACTTACGCCAAGTAAAAAATATGATACAAACATAGATTAGTTTTTCCAACTTTAGTATATATAAATAAAAATGACAATTTAAAAATAAAATACTTAGTTCTAAAGGAGAGAGATTGTGTCTCCACTGGGGAAGGGAAATGATGAACACTCACTGGTCAGTTCTGAGTCAGTCACACAAAACTACCTTCTAAGGAAACCTGACCAGTGAGACAGTTAAGTTTGTGTTTTTGGCTATAAAGAATTAAACTTAAATTACACTGACTTTTTCATCTTTTAATGAAAGATAACTTACTCTCAGAAATAGCATAAGCATTGTTAAAATAAGTCTAGCTCCTAAATGAAAATATGGGGTGAGTTACAGTTTACTTACTAACCTAGCTAAGAAATCTTTGAAAATTAGCCAGGGATCAAAGTATTTAGATAAGTTCAAGATGTTATCTTAGGATGAAAGCTAACGCAGGTCCTTAACTTCCTTTAAAAAGAGTGCTGAAAATTAAACCTTTGTCATAGAAAGTCAGAATTTTCAGAAGTGTTTCAAATATCGAATTTTTCTTCACAGATGCTATGTCCATTTTCTTCATAATCTTCTCTTGTTACCACCATATCTTCAAAATCGTCATTCTCTGATATCAATTTTCCACCTTCCCAGGCATAAGTAATAGGGCTAAAAATAAAGGTAAAATAAATGAACCCAGATGATTTTATAGAACTGAAAAGCTAGAAACATTAATTAGTAACTAAAATGTGGCAATCTTTACCCAACTTAATTTAACAGAAAATCATTTCAAGTGTGAAAATAAGTATAAACTTCAGAGGAGGGGCTTCCCTGGTGGCTCAAATGGTAAAGAATCTGCCTGCATTGCAGGAGATTGGGTTCAGTCCAATCTCTTGGAGAGAAAATCTCCTGGAGAAGGAAATAGCAACCCATTCCAGTACTCTTGCCTGGAAAATTCCGTGAACAGGGAAGCCTGGAGGGCTACGGTCCATCAGGTTGCAAACAGTGATTAACTTTCACTTTTCACTTTCAAAGAAGTCAAGAAACTCATAAAGAAAGGAAACTTGGTTACCACTACAAACAGATCTTTTTTACTTTTTCCTTGTGCTTTGAATTTACGGATCTTCTAAGAAAAATCAAAAATACAAACAAAAGATCAAAAATGCATAAAAAGAAAAACTGGAATATATCTGAGTCTAACTTTTTTATGCGGCAAAGATACATCATCTCATCAATTCACCCTACAACCGATGAACTGCTATTATAAACTCACTTTATACATCTGGAAAATGAGGTTCAAAGAGCTTAAGACTGAAACTAGGATTCAACTTGGAGTTTTTTCACAGTCTGTGCTTTTGCTCCTATACTTTGTTCCTTCTAATAAGTGAGACATTAAGGAAACATAGTGCATAAGAGGAAGAAAAGAAGAAAAAGAGAGCACAGTGCATGACAAACCTGTCGGAAAGGGCACTAAGTAAACAGAGCACATCGGACTTTCAGTCTACGAACAACCAAGGTTATACTGGTTATACTTTGTGTAATTCTACCATTCCTCTCCCCTAGTTCAACTTTAAATCTGAAAAATGATACAGAAAATTTTCCTCATTGTGTTTACTGCATTTCCTAACCTTAAAAAAACTAGATCTGTATCTAGATCTATCTGTAAAGATGTGCAAAAAAGATCTGATGGATAAAAGAATAAAAACTATTCCTCTTTTCATATCCATAACGTGTGTTCATGACTTACATTTTAAAATTCAGGAAAAAAATTCAATATACTTCATATTCAAAAGAGTATATGAACATTAATGCTGATAAAAATCATTCCAACATCTAATGGTTGTTTATTCTTTTATCTGATGGCTATCAAATTAAGTGACCAGACGAGGGTCTTCTATTAACTGCTATTGATTTAAAAAAACTCTAGCTTTAAAATAAAATTCTAAAATTAAAAATCAGGTATCTGGGGGACTTCCCTGGCAGTCCCGTGATTAAGATTCTCTATGCTTCTGATGCAGGGGGATGTAGGTTCAATCCCTGGTTGGAGAACTAAGATCCCATGTGCCTTGCAGCCCACATCAGGTGTGTGGGGTCTCGTTTTCAACTCTGCTACAGTGGAGCAGTGAGGGGGGATTACTGGAATTTGTTGAGAACTCCTGCCTCCAACTAAAGAGAACTAAATTTCAGTTTACAGTAGCTGTCTCTTATACACATCTCAAATTAAGTGACCAGACGAGGGTCTTCTATTAACTGCTATTGATTTAAAAAAACTCTAGCTTTAAAATAAAATTCTAAAATTAAAAATCAGGTATCTGGGGGACTTCCCTGGCAGTCCCGTGATTAAGATTCTCTATGCTTCTGATGCAGGGGGATGTAGGTTCAATCCCTGGTTGGAGAACTAAGATCCCATGTGCCTTGCAGCCCACATCAGGTGTGTGGGGTCTCGTTTTCAACTCTGCTACAGTGGAGCAGTGAGGGGGGATTACTGGAATTTGTTGAGAACTCCTGCCTCCAACTAAAGAGAACTAAATTTCAGTCTGGTTACTGCAATTAACTTACCATAAGGCCTTTGTTACCTCACCAGCCCTTGTTTATTTAGAAAGTAAGTACATAGAACTAGACAGATTTGTAAGCCTTTCTGACAGCTCTAAAATTCTATCTTAATTATCTGCTTTTTCTCATAAAACAGGATAGGGTGTATATGTGAAATAGCCTTGAATTAAAAAAAAAAAGACTACTTAAATTTTAAAGTTTATTTTAAATATTTTAAATTATTTTAAAACAACTTATCAGTTGACATAATTTATCTTATTGGTTGTATTCTTGATAGAAACTCTCAAAAAATGACAGCTCAGAGAAATCAAATAGATAATAACCTAACTGCTTTGTCTATAAAAATTTCTTAGGTATGAGGACTGATTGACTACAGGGAAGTGATCTTATATTAACTGAGCACCTGTTATTTACTAAACATGATGGTCAGTACTTTACATATTTCACCCCATTTTAATCCACTTAAATGTAAGGTTTGTCATTTCAATTTTCGAGAAAAGAAAAATGAGCATCCCAAAGGAGAAATAAACCTGCCAACATGGTACAACTAGGCGTTAAACTCGAGTCCGCCTATAGACCTCTTTTATCTACAAACTAACTTCCATAATTTGTTTCTCTATAAGCCAAGACTTACTTTTCAGGCAGCACAACAGAAACATCATAATCTGTTGGAGTGAGACATCGAACTTCCGAGTAAACTCGATCCCTAAATCCTGGGAAAAGGGAATTTCCTCCTGTCAAAACGATGTTCTTAAAAAAATGTGGCTGCATTTCTTTTAAAAGAGAAAAAAAACGAAAGAGAAAAGAGACATTAGAAAATCTGTTTAAATTATCTTTCTGGAAAAATAGGGAGGTGGGCTTAGGTAAAAGCAATTAGGAATTCAAGTTAATAGTTGGGAAACTATTTTTTTTAACAACCATATAAATTATAAGATGTAATGAGATTATCATTTATATAAAGAAATACATTAAACAGAAATATGACCTCATAAATCTTTAAAAGCAAGGCAAAAGTGAAGGGGTTGAACTACTAGCAATTTATTACATATACACATAGGCTTTATGTAAATGAGTAAAATTCTAGTACCAGACATATGAAAATTACAACTGTTCTTCCATAAAATGGAAGAGGTCTTTATGTAGGCTGAGATGGTTAGCTGGTGTAAAGATAAACAGGAGGTCCATTTTTAACTTGAGTTCAAGTTTCCATGTTATCTCACTGAGACACACATACTTACTGTGTAATACAAATGATAGTGAAAAATATTGTTTATATAAAATGAGAAATCAACATGAAATATTAATATGAAAATAGCTGTAAAATACGTGTATTAAAACAACTGGCTAGTTATGGCTCAGATGGTAAAAAATAATCTGCCTGCAATGTGGGGGACCTGGGTTTGATCTCTGGGTTGGAAAGATATCCTGGAGAAGCTATATTAAGGTGATGGCATTATCTTTCTTTTTTTTAATGAGAGGAAAGGGCGTTGCATGTGTAAGATTTTCTACAATGCCTAAATTGTTCCTTAAGAAGAAGGGAGACATTTTCAAGGTATAAAAGTACTCCAAAATTCTAGAACATCATTTCATTAAATCATACTTCAAGAGAACCAGACAACACGGTGAAGCATTGTACTTTAATTTCAGGTAAGTTCTGAATTGAATAGACAATAGCTTCTGGAATCCCCATTTCTTGAATGCCTATATCAGAAGGATTGAAGAGTATTTCTGGAACAGCAAATCTCTCATTGGCCAAACGAAGAATTTGTTCTCCAGACTTGTATTTTCCACTTAACACCATCTCTTCTCTTGGCTTAAAGAAAAATAAGATGAAAAGCATGCTACATTATCTAGCTTATATAATGAATAATATTTAGTAATCTTAATACTATGAAATACCAATATATTAACCATGTTCTTGGAAGTTTCAGGATTCTCAAAAGTTAGAAAAATGCAGTCTTCTCTCCTGTTACCTAAACCACACAGTTAAGTGATTATTTACTCTTAATGTAGCTACCCCCTCAAAGATGAGCTGGCTTTATTCCACACATTTTAAAACAAACAAAGAAAAGGATAATATTAAAGTGTACATGTAACAAGGAGTCCATAGAAGTGCAGTCACACCAAGATTCTGATCACAAGGCCAAAAGTCAATAAAAGAGCTGCAAACAGTACAATGTGGCTTTTGTCTTTTGTCTCTGATGAGAAGCAATACAATAGTCAACTGATGGAACAACCACACCTCTACTAGTT
>SJYC01093666.1:0-23709 GCA_006408675.1 Madoqua kirkii | reverse complement strand
CTTCAGTCACTGACACAGTGGTTTTTACACTTGCGCGGGGTGGGGGGGGGGGCGCGGCGGGCACTGAACACGAGGAGGATTTCACGGAAGCCATAACCGCCTCCCAGCAAAAATGCATGTACACGCAAAACGTTGCCCACGATTCTGGACGGCTCAGGAACCTTGTGTACAGGTCTCTCACTTAGGAACCTCTTCCTTAGAAGCCTACTTTCTATTTCCTGTTAGGAAACGAAACACACATCTCACTTCCGGGGCCACAAAGTCCAAAGTTAGTAACCCAAGTCCCACTTCAAAGTTTCCCAGCTACCCAGTTCCAAGCCGAGCATCCCTCAAACAGAGCGAGAGCTGCGCCGGGGGCGTTTGCAGTTTACAGAGGTTCCAAAATGAAGCGTAGCACATGTAACTACTAAGCATACATGCTTTGCCCCTCGCGGGCAGCGAACACTTACGAGACAGTTTCATGGCTATAACCGATTTTGGCGTTGTAAGCTCCGTTATCCAGCACTAACGTCGTCATTTCAGCGGAAACCAAGCGGCCTCAGCCTTCTTTGACCCCTCTGCTCACGCGTTTCACAGCACTCTATGGTTACTGCTTCCGGCACTCTATGGTTGCATCGGCCGAGCACACGGGCGCTTCCGGCCTCCCTTAGCAACCGAGGACGCCGGAAACCAGAAGTTGCACTGCCCCCCATCTGCTTGCAAGAGTCAGACCGTACTTCCTTCCTATCCTAAACTTTTTACTTCTTGGCCAGATCCAATAATAGAGAAAATGCTAAAGTTTTTTTTTTTTTTTCAATTCGTGATTGTTCTTTACTTTTGTAGATTTGAGTTGCTCTTGGAAGTTTCTTATAACGCCTATAACGGACCATCTCTGTGGGAGGGTTGGGAGGGAAGTTTGTTCGAATAGTATTCAGTGACGTCTTTTGAAAAATACATTGCAAAACCATACGCAGCATGGAATTGGGTATGAAGATTCTTCAGCTTCATCATAAACCACTGCTCATCCGAGTGTTGGATCCAGACACTTTGTTACAAATACGCTGTTCTGTCAACCGCCTCGCTGCTTTACTCACACTCTTCCCTGTCCACTTGCTCTTCTGGACCGAGCTTTGTGTCTTACCTAAAAAAGCTTCTTGACACCTGACACACTCCCTCTCCGTTCCCCTTCCTAAAATTAGGTATTCCTCTTGTGTGTTCCTGTGATGACTTAGGCTCTCTCCACAGTATCATAATGGTTAAGAGGATGAATTTTAAATTGGAATCCGGACCCTGCCACAAAATGGCTGTGTAACCTTGGGTGATGAAGATAAGGGTTACTACTTACACAGCATTTAATGCATGTGGCTAAATTTGGGGTTTGGGGTGTATTTCTTAATTTAATCTTTACAATTTTTGAAGTAGGTCCTATTACTGAAATTAAAGATAGTGGTTAAGAGTGCTGTTTCTTCTTCCAAACTCCTGGGTCAAATCCTGACTCTGCCACTACATGTGTTGGACAGGTTAGTTAACCTTCTTACACCTTAGTTTCCTCATCTAGAAAATGGAGTACTATAATAATTTCCCCTTGCAGAATTGTTTTATGAAGAGTAAATGATAAAAGTCAAGTACCTGGTAGTAGTTATCATTGTCATTGCCATCCTCCTCCTTTTATTTTATGATCATTATATTGCCTTTGTCATGGCAAACTTCTCAAAGTCAGGCACTCTCAGTTCAGTTCAGTCGCTCAGTTGTGTCTGACTCTTTGTAATTCCATGAACTGCAGCATGCCAGGCCTCTCTGTCCACCACCAACTCCTGGAGTCCACCCAAACCCATGTCCATCAAATCGGTGATGCCATCCAGCCATCTCATCCTCTGTCATCCCTTTCTCCTCCTGCCCTGAATCTTTCCCAGCATTAGGATCTTTTCCAATGAGTAAGCTCTTTGCATGAGGTGGCCAAAGTATTGGAGTTTCCACCTCAATATCAGCCCCTCCAATGAACACCCAAGATTGATCTCCTTTAGGATGGACTGGTTGGATCTCCTTGCAGTCCAAGGGACTCTCAGGAGTCCTCTTCAACACCTCAGGCACTCTAGATGTCTATAATTCTTTGTAAAAAAAAAGTCATTGAAACTTACAATTTAGTTATATCCAATTTTAGTAATCAATTTCCTAATAATATTAATAGGCTCCCTCATGTAAAAAATATTTTATCAGTCTTACATTATAGAGTGGTCATTTCTATTCACCCTCATCTTTTAAGATATGCTCTTTCCATTCTGTGTCTACTGGTTTTAAGCCCCTTTTCACTTAAGCTTCTCTTTTTGCTTTCCTTCATTTTCCCCTGATCCTAGAGCAAGATTATTTTTGTTCTTGGCTTCAGCTATCCTTGAGTAAATCCTAAAGGAGAATTTCCACCTCCAATTGCAACCTTAATGTTTCTCTCCAGACAGCCTGAAATAATCTTAAAGGTAACATTCAAAACAATTTAATCTCCAAAACTGCTTTTTTCACCTCTATTACTTGTCTCAATTAATGGTATGCCCCAATATATATCTAGTGCCTCAAACTAGAAACCTCAATTACCTTCAACTGCAATCCTTCACTTAATCCTGGAATTTCTCCTTGACTTTTATTTTTGGTTGTTTGTTTGCCTCTACTGATACTGCTTCATCTTTCACCAAAAAGAGTAATGTTACAAGCTTCTCAAGGTTCCAATTTCCATTCTCTTCCCAATACTGTCCTCTATACTGCCAGTATGATTATCAGAAATATTTTTCTAAATTAGAGATCTCATCATATTTCCTAAATTCAATCACCATAGTTTTCCAAGGCTTGACATTGCTTATGAAATAATGTCCATGCATTTGGAATCTCATCTCCCTTTCACTCATTCTACATTGTCTGCTGGTAAATATTTAACAACTGGACCTTGAGGGGGAAAAGTCCTGATTTGTAGTGTTTACCATTTTATGTGATGAAAATAGTGTTACAATGGCTGATTACAAACTTTTCCTGAAGTTACCAAACACTGAAACCAGAGTTGGAGAGAGACATGCACAACTGGTTCATAAGCCGGTATGAACTGGCTGAGTATGAAGTTAAGCCA
Source organism: Madoqua kirkii (assembly GCA_006408675.1). Taxonomy (NCBI): domain Eukaryota; kingdom Metazoa; phylum Chordata; class Mammalia; order Artiodactyla; family Bovidae; genus Madoqua; species Madoqua kirkii. The sequence goes on along the minus strand of SJYC01093666.1, from coordinate 20,621 downwards.
ACATCAGCACAGACTGTTCAGTAAAAGCTCCGATACTGTTCACCTTCACACCATGCAATCCCTCTTCTCAACCCTCCAGGTTTTAGTACACATAATCTCAAGTGTGTGACTATTACTTTTCAAATACATGTATATTTTGGCAGAGTGCAATTTTAAAAGGGTTAAAAATATCACTCTGTGCTGGGGTCCAGACCCGGTGGATCCAGGGAATTTGAAGTGGGGACAGAGTTGGCGTCCTAGGAAAAAACTTATTTAATTACAGATACATAGAGAGATTAGAAATGGATAGTGTAGTAGGAAATATTGGTGGAGAAAAAGATACTGAATAACTTGGTTTACGTGGGATACCAATAAAGCTTTGAGACAAGAAGCTTGCACCATTTACGTAGGCCACTGGCACCCACTTGAATATCGGAAGGTGCCCCATCTCGGGCTCCTCCTCACATGGCACTTAAATGCCAGGGCAAAATTAGCATGCTTGGCAGGCACCCACACTACAGATGAGAATTCAGCCAGAAAAGGAGAGAAAAGAACGACATGGGGGAGCCCAGCATTGGTGCAAGACTCAAGACTTTATTTTCAAAATCAGATTATATACCCCAAGTTGTACATAAATAATGGAGAGTTATGCAGGGGCAGCAGTCCTGACCCTCATTGAGACCAAGCTTTCTTTTTGCATACCTTCCTGTATACAAAAGGTCTCAGGTGGTTTATATTATCTTCTGGCCAAGAGGCCTGTTAACATTTTTATGGCTCTCTTCCTAGATAAATGTCTATCAACCAGAAAACTCTTTTTCCCTAGAATGTTTTTTCTTTACTCTGCATCACCCTCAAAGTACTAAATAAAGTTACATTCCTGTAGAACAAAGATGCAGTGGGTTATAACAAAGAAAGTACTTAACTCAAAGATCTAATGTTGCTAATATCAGGTCTACAACCTGTTTTTTCCTGTATACCATCTATATCTACAGATAAAAGATATGAAAATTTGGCAGCAAGTATTGGCTGAACAAATGAAACCTTTAATCAGTCCTATTCTAATGATTTTGACTCCTCAGAAGCCCCACATTCCTAGGATGTTTTAAGCTTCCTGTGCCTTTCGCGGTAGGGAGGCCGCAAACAATCACATGCACAGCTTTAAGAGTCCAGCAGGCAGGCTAGAAAGCCATCAGAGGGGTTTTTGGATTGAAACACTCTTATTATGCCCAGGAGATTTATTATCTAAAAGCTCTAAATTAACCTTTTCCAGAAAAAGGTGGTGGGGGGACAGCCCCCTGTTAGTGTCAGAAAAGTAGGTGGAAAGCATAACACAGTAAAGCAGGCAGACTCTGGTTTATGGGGGTGGACGCTCAGGAAATTCCAAGGGGAACCCCTGAAGCCTGATCATGCCCTTGTGTTTTGTCAGGTTTTCTTCCTCATGACCTTTGCCATGGGCAGGATTTCTCACGCTGGCTCCCGGCAACTCTGATGTACATAATGAACATGTATAAATATTTAAGTTGCATTAATGAGTGAACTAACTTTATATCCTCTCTTGCTGGTTCTTGCATTAATGTGAGTTAAATTTTTGATGCACATTCATTATACATTTGTATGACAGTCATGTTTTTAACTTTTTGAAAATTATACTTTGAACATTAAATAGCAATATACAAAAATGTAAATTTAAACCATAGAATTTATGGTGGGTTTATGATAGGCAGTCTCTCAGTTAAAGGAGAGTCAAGTTGAAATTATTGCCATGTGTTTTCTAAAGAAAAAGATAGTGTAACTACACTTATTAATGTGAAATATTCTTTAATAGTTCTTACTTTGAAAAGGAATTCTCATATTGTTCCAGCACATTAGATACTTGCCATTTAGAAGTCATGGACTTTGACACTTCTGTCCTTTTTCATGATGACGTTCCATCTGCTTGAAACATCCTTTTCCACCTAGTGAATTAGTAATGATCGCCAACATTCTGTTGTATCTGGCACTAAGTATTTAACCTGTATTAGCTTAGTTAATCATGACGGTAAATAATACCACAGGGCTGGAGAGCTTCAGTACTTACCGTGCCATTACAAAGCTAAAAATTCACGGAGTGAAGTTTCAAATACAAGGCTGACTTTGGAGCCAATTCATTTAATATTAGGGTTTCCCTGATAGCTCAGTTGGTAAAGAATCTACCAGCAATGCAGGAGACCCCAGTTTGATTCCTGGGTTGGGAAGATCCACTGGAGAAGGGAAAGGCTACCCACTCCAGTATTCTTGGGCTTCCTTTGTGGCTCAGCTGATAGAGTGAAGTTTCAAATTTAAGTCTGACTTTGGAGCCAGTTCACTTAACATTAAGCTGACATTCTCACCCTTGAAATAATATCTCCACTAAAATCCCATCTCTGACTAAACAAGATAGAATCACTCCAGCCTTTGTGTTCTCTTGACTCTTTTCTTCTGTTTCCAGTTATGCCAAGGATAATACTAGCATTAAGAGCTTGCCATATGCTAGGTACTTTGTGGAACGCTATATATTTTAATCCTCACAAAATTGTGAGATACTTTTATCTCCAATAGATGAGGTACTGAGGCTGAGACTCAAATAAGTTGCCCAAGTTTACACTCTGCCTACAAAGTGGCTAAGTCAGCCTTTGAACAAGAGTCTAATTACAAAGCTCAAGGTCTTAGCATAGGAATTTATCTTTCATATGAGGCTGTTAATTAACTTCTTGATGACAGGAAAAGTTTGTTTTCATTCAGGCTACCTAGTTACTTGAATAGTCCCCAGGCAATGGCACTCCACTCCAGTACTCTTGCCTGGAAAATCCCATGGATGGAGGAGCCTGGAAGGCTGTAGTCCATGTGGTCGCTGAGGGTCGGACACGACTGAGCGACTTCACTTTCACTTTTCACTTTCGTGCATTGGAGAAGGAAATGGCAACCCACTCCAGTGTTCTTGCCTGGAGAATCCCAGGGACAGGGGACCTGGTGGGCTGCCGTCTACGGGGTCACACAGAATCAGACACGACTGAAGCGACTTAGCAGCAGCAGCAGCATGGCTTCTCTGGTGGCCCAGACGGTAAAGCATCTGCCTACAATGCAGGAGACCCGGGTTCGATCTCTCGGTTGGGAAGATCCCCTGGAGAAGGAAATGGCAACCCATTCCAGTACTCTTGCCTGGAAAGCCCCATGGACAGAAGAGATTGGTAGGTTAGGGTCAGGGGGTCGCAAAGAGTTGGACACAACTGAACAACTTCACTTTCATAAATGAGTAAATTGAGTAAATAGTCAATCCACAAGTATTTGCTTTCCCTTGCTTTAAAAGGGTCAGCTGTTGGACTATATGTAAACTATCCCCTTGTCATTCCCATACACTCCCACAGACTTTTCTGATGATACATCCCTCAGAGGCAGTGTAATTCCCGCTTCCCCTTTTCAGACGTCACTGGATGGTCATTTTCATCTCTCTAAGTGTTGGTTTGGGGCTGGGTCGAGTGAAGGTGCAGAGCTGTAATAGCTCTCCCTGATTTCAACTATTTCCTTCCTTTTCATAGAAAATTTTAATTGAAATTTTACACCTTTATTTCTCTAGATACAGCAACCTAGGGAGTTGGATACGGCTGATATTAACCTATTGTACAGATAATTAAACTGAGGCTAAAAGTAAGAAATTATTTTCTCCAGGTTAACGTAACTAGAAAATACTAGAGCCAAAACTAGAATGCTTTTGAACTGCAGTGTTGGAGAAGACTCTTGAGAGTCCCTTGGACTGCAAGGAGATCCAACCAGTCCGTTCTGAAGGAGATCAACCGTAGGATTTCTTTGGAAGGAATAATGCTGAAGCTGAAACTCCAGTACTTTGGCCACCTCATGTGAAGAGTTGACTCCTTGGAAAAGACTGATGCTGGGAGGGATTGGGGGCAGGAGGAGAAGGGGACAGCAGAGGATGAGATGGCTGGATGGTATCACGGACTCGATGGACCTGAATCTGAGTGAACTCCGGGAGTTATTGATGAACAAGGAGGCCTGGCGTGCTGCGATTCATGGGGTTGCAAAGAGTTAGACACGACTGAGCGACTGAATTGAACTGCACTGAATGTCCAGGTCCTGGGCTCTATTAACACACCGTAACAACTTTCACTTTCCTTAGAATTTCTAGAGGAAACATCAAATTATAGCATTTGGCCAGGGGAACGCAGACTAAGCAAAGAATATGAAGAAAACTGAGTAAGTAAAGAAAGCAAAGCAATCCGCACTTTGTGGAGTCAATTCTGACAGGAAAATAAAACAGAAAAGTGAGATATGGACGAAGCACTCATTGAAGGACACTAGAGCCTGAGGATGGAGGTCTAAAACCCAGAAGGTTCTGGGGTTGGGAGGCAAACTACTCAAGAGAGTCAGGGACAGGTAGGACCCCGGACCGGAGACCCTGCAAGGGAAGCGGGACAACACACCTCCCGAGCCTGCGTTGCCCCGCCCCGCCCCGCCCCGCGCCGGCCCCGCCCCGCCCCGCCTCGCGCCCGCGGCTCCCGGGCCCTCCCCCAGGTCTCTTAGGTGATGCTGCAGCCAAGATGGCGCCGGCGGCGGCCGCGGCTGCCTGAGCGCAATGCTCCGGCTCCTTGGCGGCAGCGGTGGCGGCTGTGGCCTCGGCCGGGGCCTCGGGTCTGTCCCGGGCGTGAGTGCTCAGGAGACTCTCCTCCGGCCGGGTGAATCCGGACAGAGGAGACGGCCTCGAAGAGAGGAGGCAGTGAAGAACGGAGAGAGAGCGCGGCGCCTCCCGCCTCGGCACCATGGCTAGTCTCATCAAGAAACAGATCCTGAAGCACCTTTCCAGGTTAGAGCCTCGAGCGTGGGCACAAGCCCGTCTCTGCCCTAGCGAGTACCAGAGGCAGCCCGCGGCTTCAGGGGCGGCGGGGACTGGCAGCCGAGCAGGAGGCGACCCTTGGACTCCCTGCTCCAGAGGTCGCGGCCCCTGATCTCCCTTGGTCCCTGCACTCAGGGCTGGCCTCGCGAGTCAGCGCCTGATGCGGTCGCCCCCGGTCGGGGTCGCCCACAGACAGGTTCGCCCCTGGACGGCGCCCGTAGATGGATTTTCTCCCCCGATCGGCTCGCGGAGGAGCGTGTTGAGTGGCAGGGAGAGACTGATGTCTGGGATCGTCCCCGACGCGGCGTGGGGGGTGGGGTGGGGGCGTCGGGAGGACCCTCTCGGGCGGTCCTGCGCGGAGACTGGAGATGGTCTGACGTCGCCCAGGTGCTCGGTGTCTGCTCGCCTCCATTCGGAGCTGATCGGTTCCGTTAACCCAGGGCGTCTAGCGCAGTGTGGACTCTTAGGGCTGAGCCTTGTCTTCTCACTGAAATGTTAACCTTGTTATTGTTCTGAATTCACCCTGCCTCGCCGCTCCCTGTCTGTGCATTAGAGGGTGTGCCTGTTTGCACAGTTAGGATTGGCAAGTTTTTTCTTAGCCCCACGTCATTCGTACAGAGTTTATTACTGTTTTTTAAAATCTAAGATCCACAAATTCAGGGAGTCAACATCTGTGGTAACAAACCCAAGACTTGTCATCCTTTCCATTTCATAACGCGGTTTTAGTCAGAATCATGACTCAGTAAAGCTGGCAGTTTGTTACTGCCCCTGACTTTTCCATATTTGTCTCAAAACACAGGCTAAATGTAGGATCTTGTTTCCAAGTTGTTAACAGCGAATTTAGAATGCTTGATTATGACCCTTTCCTTTGTTATTTGTAAGATAAAGATTACTTTTAACTGATTTTAGGAAAACACTTGGGTGTGATGATGTACTTTTCATAGTAAAGAGAGCTCTTGGTTGTCCAAATCGTTGTATACCACAGGTTGTATCCTGGAGAACAAAATTATTGTGTGATTCAGCAAATATTTTCCTCACTTACAACACTGAATAAGATAAAGGTATTTTTTTAAAAGTAACCAAGTGTAGAAACACTGATGATTATATACTTTTTAATAGCATCACTAATTGGAAATTTTCTTTTGAAATTGTCCATATGATCCAATAATGAATTACTTCATTTTGTTAGAAGATTTTAGCATTATTTTGTATGATTTAAGTAAGATCTGACTTGTCAGATGCCCTCCAGCCTTTCTCATAGTCAGTTCACAAGAAAATTTACACCTACCGAAAATGATTTGAATTTCTATTTTCTCACTCTCCCGAGGATGACAGTATTTACAGAGCTAGTTCCATTTTAGATGCACTGGAGAAAAGTTTGTTCAGTCATTAGGAACCTTAGGACATTATAGAGTTTAATTCTCTTATAGAACTCTCGTTGAGAAGGACTCTTACAAATTAGTTGTAAGGGTAATGGCTTACTGCACAAAACAGACACATTCAGAATTGAATCTTGAGAATTATTTTTTTTTAATAATAGAGTGTAGATTTATTATGTGTTAATTTCAGGTATACAGCATAGTGAATCAGTTATACATATAGAGGATTACTTTTTTAATCTGTATGATTTATAATAACTGCTCTGTTAACTAATGATTTTTTTTGAGATGTGTTTTTGAAGCACTTAAATTTTCAGTTAATTCATGTTTCAAAACTTCCTTAAGTCAAGTGACTGAAGAGTATCTAATTCATCCTCTTGGTTAAGATATTAACCTTACTGCTGTTGCTGTCATCTCCTAAGAAAAATACAGTTATTTATAAATATAAAGGATGACAATAGAAGAAAAAAGGTGGGTGTTGTGATAATTTACTGTTACTCAGGTAGTGGTAAACTTCTGAAATTATCTAGGTCAAATTTAACTTTATAGATTATTCAGTAATAAAGATGTCACTATACTGATCTAACTATCCAGAACACAGTTTGATTGGAAATACTCAGAACATACTATCTTCCGATAATAGGCATTTCTTATGACTAGTGAATGGAACTCAAGGTAGTTTCTTAATGGAGGGCTTACCTGACCATTCTTTTCTCTATAGCTCTCATCCTCATCTGTAATAAGATGTACTTATTTATGTGCAGTTCATTTGTCTTCTATACTGAATGTAAACTCCATGAGGGCAGTTTTTTTTTTTTTTTTTGAATCTAGAATAATGTAGGTACTCAGTGACTATTTTTTGAATGAATGCATAAATGGCAACAGTGAATTGACTGTGCTTCACACTTCTATTTTTTTTTTTAAGCAACCAATATTATCACAGATATTGGTCATGGCCAATTTTCCTGGGGTTTTAGGAAATAATGGATAACTGAATAATTGAATAAATATGGTGCTGTTGGTATCCTGGAAAGAAAGAACTACGAAAATGACACTTTATCTAAGAGATAAACAAGATAATGTAGGAACAAACAGGAGAAAAAAAGTGCTTACTCCAAGCTTGGAGTTTGAAGTGTGGTGAAATTGTAAGATTAAAACCAGTGTTATTCAGATACAAGGGCTTAAGAAAGCTGAGAACCAAAGAATTGATGCTTTTGAACTGTGGTGTTGGAGAAGACTCTTGAGAGTTCCTTGGACAGCAAGGAGATCAAACCAGTCAATCCTAAAGGAAATCAGTCCTGAATATTCATTGGAAGGACTGATGCTCAAGTTGAAGCTGTAATTTGGCACCTGATGCAAAGAACTGACTCCTTGGAAAAGACCCTGATGCTGGGAAAAATTGAAGGCAGGAGGAGAAGGGGACAACATGGATGGCATCACTGACTCGATGGAAGTGAGTCTGAGCAAGATCTGGGAGTTGATGAAGAACAGGAAGCCTGGTGTGCTACAGTCCTTGGGGTTGCGAAGTGTCCTACACACTGCAGTCCATGGTGTTGCAAATAGTCAGACATGACTGAATGACTGAACTGAACTGAACTGATAAGAGAATTATTCTTTAGAGATTAACAAATGCTTAAAGCAAATGATGAACTATTTGAGAAGTGTAAATATATATACTTATTTCCTATCTAGTTGTTTAGTTTGTATCCCAAGCATCTCTTTCATTGTTAATAAAAAGTTGTATACTTGAAACAGATCTGAAACTGAAGAGGACAAGTGAGTAAGTGAGTGTGTATAAGTCCATGTGCACACACATGCAGATTAGAGTAGTTACATTTTAATAGAAGTGAAACAGGATAAGCCTTTGAAGGGGATTTTACCCTGATCTTTCATACTATAACTGTCACAGAATATGTTTTGGAGAGTTCTCTAGGAGAGTATTTTTTTCCCAAGGAAATGGAAAGCTCTAGAGAAAAGTTAGAACAAGTGTAAGAAAGAAAATAAAAGCAGGAGCTTACCTTTCTGCTCAAGTCCTCATTACCTGTTACTGTGGTATGTGTACATATGTGCTCCAGCAAAGGTGAAGGGCAGGGAGTAAAAGCTTGAAGATGGGGTAATTTTAGCCAGGACATTAAAAGAGATGGGGAAGATTCAGATACAAATGCTCCACTGCTCCCTCTTTGGCTCAAGGCATATTATGCTGGAGGTAGAAGTGGGTGTTGCAAAGACATACACTACACCTGAATGCAGTCTTTGTATAGTTTTAAGCAGTGGTTATGAAGCATGGGTGTTTGACCCCTCAGAGGTTATTTGAGGGGTCTGAAGACGTTTCTGATTGTCATGACTCGGCAGAGTTGGGTCTTCGGGTTGTAACTAGCAGGTAGAGCCAAGAATGCTGCTAAACATCCTATAGTGGACAGCACGGTCTCTCATGAAAAGAATTATTTGACCTACATGTCAATAGTTTTGAGGTTGAGAAACTGATTTAAAGTATACACATGTGTGTCAGATTATTGGACTAGGATACTGGGCTAATTAAGATTATATTGTCTGTCATAAATATACTGCTGCTGCTGCTAAGTCGCTTCAGTCGTGTCTGAACCTGTGTGACCCCATAGACGGCAGCCCACCAGGCTCCCCTGTGCCCTGCCATGTGTTAGATAGATAGCTAGTGGGAACGCCCTGTATAGCACAGGAGCTTCGCTTGGTGCTCAGGTAATGACTAAGAGGAGAGGGGTGGGAGGAAGTTTCAAGAGGGAGGGGATATATGTATACATGTAACTGATTCCCAGGTAGTGCTAGTGGTAAAGAACTCACCTGCCAGTGCAGGAGAGGTAAGAGATGAGGGTTTGATCCCTGGGTGGGGAGGATCCCCTGGAGGAGGGCGTGCAGCCTACTCCAGCATTCTTGCTTGGAGAATCCCATGGACAGCTGAGCCAGGAGGGCTGCAGACCTTGGGGTCACAAAGAGTCAGGCATGACTGAAGCGCATTAGCACCCACACATAGCTGATTCACTTCACTGGCCAACGGAAACTAACAGCATTGTCAAGCAATTATATTCCAATTTAAAAAACTGTAAAAAAAAAAAAGATTGTCTGCAAACGACAAAAACATGCTCTGTTTCACTTAGGCTAAAAGAGGAAATGTAATAGAATGCTGTTAGTGTGGGTCACAGAATCTGAAACAGCTAATGCCTAGGGCCTTGTTGGAAGAGTACTTGAACCTCAGCACTATTGACATTTGAACCAGAGGATTCTTTGTTGTGAAAGGCTGCTCTGCGCATTGTAGGATGTTGAGCGGCACCTCTGGTCTCCACCCACCAGATGCCAGTAGGACTCGCAGTCTTGACAATGAGAGCAGGTCTCCAGATGTTGCCAGATGTCCTCTGGAAGGTACAACGACTCTCAGTTGAGAACCACTACGTTGGGGTGCTGTCCCATCTTTCACAACTCCCAGTCTGGTCTTTCCTGTTGAAGTTTGGGATTTCAGGGAGAGAGAATCTGTTTGACCCAGTTCTGTTTATCCATGGGTCAATTAACAGTGGCAAAGGGTTGTACAGCAAAGATGTGGTCATGGGAAGAACTGTTTAGAGTCAGGCTTGTTGCTCCATTTGGTGTCTTTAATAGGCACTGAACAAAATTAGGTTTTGGAGGGCCTCATTTGCCGTGTTAGGGAAATTGAAATTGAACTTCATCCCAGGAGGTGACTGCTAATATAGAATTCCTGATGAGAGGGACGTGATCACTAAAGAAAGGTACATGGTTATGAATTTGATTTGCAGTCTAAGGTTCAGGAATATTTCTGTGGAGTGGAAACATAGAGTCTATAGCAGTGTTCTGATTAGATTAAGTAGAAAAATAATGTAGAAAGATATCAGTATTCCACAGAATTTATCAGAACATTAGAGAAACAGACTTGGGAAAGGCCTGGATACCAGCCAGCTCCAAGGATTGAGGTAAAAGAAACTTCTTGACAGTCTCAACAAGACATACTCCCTAAACAAAGCGGAGGAAATAAGTAGAAAGGGACAGTGGCCTGAGAAGATTAACTATTTGGAATATTTATTAAGGGGATTAGGAAAGGTTGAGTGTTTGCAGGACTTGTGACTGAATGGCAAAGTGAAGGGAGATTAGAGTGCCTCACAGTATATTTAACGAGTGCTTCTCTATACCAGGTACTAGTCCATAATATTGGGGCAAACTCCTTGCCCTCAGTGGAGCTTACGTTTTAATCAGAGAAGGCTGAGAGTAATTAGATTAATAAACCTTCATATTTAAATTAAATGTGAAGTACATTGCTGTTGCAAAAAATAACAGAGAAACGGAGTAGGAAGTGCATGGAGGTGGGGGGACAAACTTTGCAATTTTAAATCTAGTGATGGAGAAGGCTTAATTGAGAAGGTGTTATTTGAGGAGAGAGCTGAAATTGGGAGTTCGAACAAATGCAAAGTTCCAGAAGAAGCTTACTTGTCATTTTTGGGCAAATACATTAATGCCTCCAGTATAGGTGGATTGGAATGAGGACTGAGGTGAGTAGAGGAAGATAAGATCAAAGAGAAATCAAGGGCCAGATCTTGTGGGACCTTGTAGTGACTTTGGCTTTTATCCTGAGTGAGACTGGAACCCACTGGAAGGCTTTGAACCACTGATCACTCTGCAGCCAAGTGGGAAATAAATAATTGGAGGGCAGGGAAAGAAGCAGGAGCCTAGTGAAAAATGTTAGCTATCCAGATGAGAAAAAATACTGGCATGGAGCTAGGTGGATGCGGTGAAGTTGTTGAGATACATAGTCAGGTTTTAGATGTATTTTGAAGGCAGAGCCACAGGTTTTACCAATAGGTAAGATGTGGATTGAGAAGGAGAATAGTCATGGATGACTTTGACATAAGCAACTGGGAAGATGGAGTTGCTATTAATTAAGCTGGAGAAGATATGCAGAAGGAGCAGGTTTATGGAAAAAGATCTGGAGTTTGGCTCTGGATACGTTAATTTGATTGTCTATTAAGTATATAAATGGAGATCCCTTTATTTGTAAGGTAATTTAGACTGGGCCTCTTATAGTTTGGCAACAGTGATGTCAGTGTTTTTTGTATGTGATCGTCCTTTGGCTTAGCCAATAGATATTACAGAAAAGTGAATTGTGAGTTGAATTTTAAGGGGTGGATTTTTCTTTTTTTCTATTAAGTGTACTTCATAGAAGCATCTAAAATTGAGCAGGGTGCCTGTTTCTTTCACGTTAATTTACAACTACAAGTAGGTACTGATTCTTAGAAAAGTTACTTTCAGGAGATTGATTTGAAAACTTCAGGTGAGAAGGAGATTGAATGCGTGGTTTACTGGATATTATAATACTGTTTTCCTAGAATCAGAAGGTATTTGTTTCTGTCACCTAGAAGGAAGTTATTAAAACGGTGAGGTTTTAGACTTTCCTAAGATTTAACAAGTAGTGTTGACAGGGACGGGGGAGCTTCTTGGGCTGCAGTCCATGGGGTCGCTAAGAGTCAGACATGACTGAGCAACTTCACTTTCACTTTTCACTTTCATGCACTGGAGAAGGAAATGGCAGCCCACTCTGATGTTCTTGCCTGGAGAATCCCAGGGATGGGGGAGCCTGGTGGGCTGCCGTCTGTGGGGTTGCACAGAGTCGGACACGACTGAAGTGACTTAACAGTAACAGTTGAGTAGTTAAGTCACTGATCCAGCACCTTCATAATTTGATTACTCTATACTGCCTGTTCAGACTGTAGTTTGCACCTATCAGTTTGCTTTTCTTTGAGTTTTTAGCACTTCCTGTATTACTCCTTTTTGGTATTTTATCTTTCTGTTGCAATATCCCTTAGGAGATTCGTTTATTACTTGGAAATCATTTGACTTTAGGGATTTGGAAAACATAGTCCTTTGACTCAGCAGTTCTTTAAAGTTGGGGAAGGATAATTTCTCCATTCATTTCTTTTTACTTGCATAATTTTTTTTTGCAGTATTATACTTTGCCTTAATACTGCAGTTTCCAGTCTAAATGTTTCCTCAGTAAGTTGATCTCTTAACAGTTTATGTTTTAAAGTTTGCATACTATGTTACTTAAGATGAGTAATTTAATATTTCTATTAAATATTGATATTTACAAGTTGATATTAGCTCATATTGAATCTAAGTTACAAGCTTTATGGGGCTTCCCTTGTGGCTCAGCTGGTAAAGAATCCACCTGCAATGCGGGAGACCTGGGTTTGATCCCTGGGTTGGGAAGATCCCTTAGAGAAGGGAAAGGCTACCCACTCCAGTATTCTGGCCTGGAGAATTCCATGGACTGTATAGTCCATGGGGTTGCAAAGAGTCAAACATGACTGAACAATTTTCATTTCACGTCGCAAGTTTTATGACACCATTTCCATAAGTGAAATACGAGCAGTTATCATATTAAGACCAAATTATTAAAACAAAATTAAGAGCTGAGCAAATATGATCCAGGATGTATTTTTTAAAGGCATTATACTTGTCGTTGGTCTGTCTCATAATTCATTGACTTATTTTGAGACTTCTCCCAGCCAAAAAGAATGTTGTATAAAAAATTTGAACCTCTATATTAGTCTATCCTTTAAGACAATTTTGGCTGTATGTATAATATACTCTTTTTTCTAGCCAAAAGTACCATTAAGAGAGGAATCTGTGACTTTTTTTCTGCCACTGTTATTATAACATTGTGGTGTTTTCCTCTACTGTTTATTTATTTTAGAACAAAAGCTTCTTGTTTATTAGTTCCATAGACTGTCATCTCTTTAAGGGCAGCATAACCCTGACAGGCTCTGAATTCTGAGGGCAGGGACTGTGCTTGTGTGGTTTGCCATTGTATCTTTAGCATCTGCCACAGTACTGTGGTACATGGTAGTTGTTCAGAAACATTTTTAGCTGACTGGAGACATAGATTTATACTATTGTAAATTTATACATCTGCCGTCATAGAACACATAGATCATAAATACATGTATTTATAAAGCTGGATACATTTTTAGCAATATTACAATCTTGATGTTTGTGGGTTATTTTTCATAGGTGACTTTACTCTTTTGTATTCTTTATGAAATGAAATGAGGATTATAGTTTTAACTGGGCCTTCTGGCAGTTAAAATTTTGACAGTTTGTAGGTTGCTTGTCTTTTAGAGTGCTTGTCCTAATTGGTTTCATTTAATATTGAATTATTTAGTTCATTCTTTGTGTAACTTTTGTATAGCATAGCTGTCTCATTTTTGTTAAATATTATTTTTAATATAAAATTTAAAACATATTGATTTAATAGAGTAGTAGTGCTACCAGTGGTAGAGAGAATGAAGAAAATCATAAATGATTAATTTTTCTTAGATTTAAAGCAGCATTTGCCTATAGTTAATCCAGTGTGAAATACAACTGTATTTTCTTTAAAGTGACTCACAGCTAAATATTTTTATCATATCATTCCTTTCCTCTTCCTTCCCTTAAACTTGCTCCCTTCTATGTCCCCTATGTACCCATTCCCTGCAGCGATCCCTGCTGGCTGTGGTGGAGATTGGTGTGCTGTGAATTTCATAATCACCCAAATGAGTCCCAGAGGAGTCTAAGAAACCCTGCCATGGGACCTTTTGTCTGAATTTCCTGCCCTCAGGTAATTCTTCTATTCCCCATATTTTTTTTTTTCCTTCTCTCTCTGTAAATGCAAGCACTTCCTGTGCCCACATAAAGATACTTTGAGAATATTTTCTAATTCTTCTTATTTCAGTCAGACACCAATTTCATGGTTTTTTTTTGTTTCGTTTTTTTTTTTTTTTTTAAACTATGTAGCTACAGGCCCATGCAATTCTTTTAGAATGTCTTCTAATATATAAGATTTGGCAATGCACTTAAAGTTATAACCAGGTCTTTCTGATGTTGCATGTGTGAGTTTTTTAACTTACTGTCAGCTACTTGGAAATAGTAATTAACATTATCTATTCTTTAATGGCTTAGGCATTATAGTCTAATGTAATTAATGAAATATGAAGGCTCTTTTCATAAAGAGAATGTTTTGACCAATTCACTGAAGAACTTGAAAGTTTTGTGTTTTTAATGTTGGTTATAATTTTTATCAAAGACATTGCAATAACTCTCATGAACAGCTGTGAAAATAGAATTCATTTTGAAGAATGTAAGGGCTCCCACCCCAATTTTTTCTTCTCTCTCCCACTGCTCTTTAAAAATCAGGGAAAACAGTTATGCTATAAAACCAGATTCATGGAAATAGCGCTAAATTTTTAGTCTAGGACTCAATGAAAAACCTAGAAACTTACATTTGAACGCTTCCCACGCTTGGGAAATTTATACACTTAAATACTTTGGACCTCTCAAAGTCTACTAAGAAATTCTTAATTGAAGACTAGTCATGAGCAGAATTGAGTCACTTGTTACATACTTATCCTTGGAATAATGGAACAGTTGACAAACTTGCTGACCATATATTAGCTGGCAATTGAAGGTGTGATGACTTAAATATTATTTTCCAATATTCTTGTATGCTGCCAGAGTCTAACTCCAGCAGCCAGGCAATCAGCCTGAAGAGATGAGCAGTGTCAATGGGGAATGATGTAGTCTCTGACTCAAGGTGCGGGGCTACATGTTTATTTCAAGCTTCAGGTTTTCTTTTATACTTTGACAAAAGCATTAGGTCAGAGGTTTGACATTTTTAGTTCCCTCTCACCCAGATTTATTATCTCCAGAAATCATTGTTGCCCATCAAACAGAGTTCCTGCTTCAGAGTCCCTACTCCTGGTGAAAGCTTTACTATCTATTATCTGCTTCCTCTTATGTGTCCTTTACTTAACTTGTGATTACATTGTAACTCATGTTTATGTCTGGGTTCCACACCACATTCCTCAGTTTATTTCTTATCTTTCTAAATCCTGTTTGCCCCTAGCATCTTAAGCTCACTATCTCCTAAAAAGGCTTCTAGCTATTCTTAATGATTAATAAGCCCTAAGTTCAGCAAACTTCTTCTGCCATAAACATTCCCCTCACAAACAGGTCTCAGATAACAATCCTTCCCATGGCTTCAAGCTGCGGCCTACTTGCTCATCCTGGAACATTCTTGGTAAAGATCCTTGAACAAATGTCAGTGGTTACTTTATATATTATTTTCTGGGCACAACTGCAGAAGGCTTTGTGCTTTCTCATGCTTTTCTCAAGAACAATAAGCACCTTAACATTCTTCCCAGCCAACTCAACCCAAGAAAGGAAGGAGCAAGTCAGAATCACAAGACCTAACTCCTTCATCTGGGGACTGTGCCTGCAGGATGAGGAGAGGGGGTCAGGGCCATGCCTCCATTTTGTCAGTAAAGCTTAACGTGGCTCCTGACAGTTTGCTTTCCAGTATTCTTGATTCCATCATCATTTGGTTATCTGGATCTTATCCAAATTGCCAATGAAGAATATCAAGTTTTATCTCTGGATCTTATCCAAATTGCCAATGAAGAATGTCAAGCTTTATCTTTCAGTAGACTTAGAAAAACCTTTGAGATTGTTAAGATATTGGTAGTTAAGAACTTCTGTTGTTTCTGGTGGCATTCAAGGATGGTTCTGATTTTGAGTATACCTCTAGCAAATCACCTGGGACCTTTGCTTCAGAAGTATAGTCATGGCTGTAAATTTTGCTTTGCCTAGATTATTACACCCCCTTAGCGTTTCTTTTTTGGTCTGGTTTGTGCTTAGCTTATTGAAGGTAAGGTGTAGTAATTTTCATCTCAGCTTAAATCACATCTGTCTGTGCTTTTATTCAAGTCACCTATGAAGCTTAATTCCTTTTTCTTCTTGACCTTCTCATTTTAATCAGTGATCGTCCCTTCTTATTTAAATAACTCTTGAATTTATCTTTTTTATCATGAACAGATTATTTGCTACAAAGTAGGTATCAGTAAGATTTGAATATCTCTACTGTCACTATCCAGATTTAAATCATAATTTCTTGGATCAGTTGAGATTAAGCATTCTCATTTCTCATGCTTCTTTAAAAAAAAATTTATTTATTTATTATCGGCTGCTCTTGGTCTTCATTGTTGTGTTATGCCCAAGTTGCAAAATCTCCCAGTGACCACCAGGGAGCCGATATCCGATGCAAAAGCAAGGGAGTCTTTATTACCAAGCTCAAGCTGGGGCTTCCTCTGTTACCGACACAGCGGCTATAGGGAGGAGCCCCGAGTTTTGGGTTACATTGCTTATATAGGGTATATTCGTGTGAAAGGGGATTTCCAGGCTGGAGGACGTCTGATTGGTCACCCTCTTTCGAATGGTTGTGTGTTGATTTCTGATTGGTCTTTATTACCTATGCAAACCACAAATTCCCGAACTAAGGTCAGGAGATTTTGGTCCGAGGTCTGATTGGCTCGTGGGTGGTGGGGTGAGGTCAGGGGATTTCCAAAGTTCCTTTCCTGGAACTTTACAAAATGGAGTTCCCTTATTAGACAAACTGGAGTAGCTTAGGCTCCTCAGTTGCCTGTGTGCTTTCTCTCATTGCAGTCTGCAGGCTTCTCATTGCAATAGCTTCTCTCGTTGTGGAGCATGGGCTCTAGGTTCCCGGGCTACAGTAGTTTTGGCATGTGGGCTTGGTAGTTGCAGTTTGCAGCCTCCTAATTGCAGGCTCAGTAGTTCTGTTGCATGGGCTTAGTTGCCCTGAAGCGTGTGGGATCTTCAGGCACCAGGAATCGAACTAGTATCCCCTGCATTGCAAGGCAGATTCTTAACCACTGGACCACCAGGGAAGCCCTTCTCATATTTCTTTATTCCATTCTTGGAACTGTACCAGAGAGATCTTGACAAAATACTAATCTTATTTAATTTCTTGGTAAATATTTTTCAATAGTTCATGTTCAAGCTTTAAAATTTTTTTTTTCTGTTTTTGGTTTATAGCATAATTTTTGTCCAAAGAAATATAAATAGAACTTTACTGTGTAGAACAGTAGTAGGGCTCATTCTCGTTGAAACAGCAATTGGGGGTGGGTTCAGCTGGCATATCTTTACCCGTTTTATTTCTGTTCCACCTAGGTTGAATCATGAGCAGTCTCGTCAGGGACACTGTGGGAATAATACTGATGTGTAGGATGAAACCTGCATTCCTTGGCATGAGATACAAGAGTTCTTCACGATCTGGCTGCTGCTATGCTTTCAAAGCATATCATTTCTTTTCAAACTACCTTATGCTTTTCAAACTACCTTATTGTTAGCCTTGTGCTTCATCTGTGCTGGCTGCATATGCCCTGTAACCTTGAACATGCTGCTGCTTATCTGAAATGTCCTCCTCTGCCCTGGTCACCTAGCAAAAACTTAACTCTCAAAGACGTGGCTCCAATGCTGCCTCCTCCGTGAAGCCTTTCCAGGCAGTAGGCTTTTTAACAAAGTTGATGACCTCTTCCCTCCTCCATCTTAACCTAGTCTCATTTTTATTATAATGTCCATCACTCATTGCCTGACACATAGTATGACTGTAAAACACTACAATAATTGCTTTCTGTGATTGCTTCTAATAGTAAATCATGAGGTCTTTGAAAGCAGTAATTTTGTCTCATTTGTCTAAGTTACCCAAGAGCTTAATCAGAGCTCAGGTTTTGCCTTGAAGAATGTATATCTAATTGTGTCAGGTTTTCTGACATTTCAACGAAATTTAGAAACCCAGGTTTAATGTAACATCTGTTGCTGCTGCTGCTAAGTCGCTTCAGTCGTGTCAGACCCTGTGCGACCCTGTAGACAGCAGCCCACCAGACTCCCCGTCCCTGGGATTTTCCAGGCAAGAACACTGGAGTGGGTTGCCACTTCCTTCTCCAATGCATGAAAGTGGAAAGGGAAAGTGAAGTCGCTCAGTCATGTCCGACTCTTAGCGACCCCATGGACTGCAGCACACCAGGCTCCTCCGTCCATGGGATTTTCCAGGCAAGAGTGCTAGAGTGGGGTGCCATTGCCTCCTCCGAATGTAACATCTATGTTAGCCACGTATTCCAGTTGTTAGAAACACTGTGCAGGCCAGACAAAACATGTCTGTGGGCAAAACACAGCTCATAGGCTGCCAGTTTGTAGCCTTTCCATTCTTTGAATGTTTCTGTGGAAAAACTAGTTAGACAGGATTGGTTGATTTTCTTTACATGCATATTATGAAAATAACCAAGCCAAATAAACTGCAAATTGTGAATGCTCAAAAAAAAAAGGGGAAGGAGAATTTATTATGAGCATATTTTGATCCTTGTCCCATCCTTGTAATTAAAAACAAAATTTTTTTTGTTATTCAGTCGCCAAGTCGTGGCCAACTCTTTGTGACCCTATGCACTGCAGCACACCAGCCTTCCCTGAAGTTTGCCCAAGTTCATGTCCACTGAATGGGTGATGCCATCCAACCATCTCATCCTTTGTTGCCCCAATCCTCCTCCTGCCTTCAGTCTTCCCCAGCATCAGGGTGTTTTCCAATGAGTCAGTTCTTCACATCAGGAGGCCAAAGTATTGGAGCTTTAGCAATAGTCCTTCCAATGAATATTCAGGGTTAATTTCCTTTAGGATTGACTGGTTTGATCTCCTGCAGTCTGAAGGACTCTCAAGAGTCTTCTCCAGCACCACAATTCAAAAGTATCAATTCTTTAGTGCTCAGCCTTCCTGATGATCCAACTCTCACATACATACATGTTGGGAAAGCCATAACTTTCACTATACTGACCTTGGTCTGCCAAGTGATATCTCTGCTGTTTAATATGCTGTCTAGGTTTATCATAGCTTTTATTCCAAGGAGCAAGTGTCTTAATTTTGTGGCTGCAGTGATTTTGTAGCCCAAGAAAATAAAATTTGTCACTGTTTCCACTTTTCCCCATCTATTTGCCATGAAATGATGGGACTGGATGTGATCTTAGTTTTTTGAATGTCGAGTTTTAAGCCAGCTTTTTCACTTTTCTCTTTCACCTTCATCAAAAGGCTCTTTAGTTTCTCTTCACTTTCATTAGAGTGGTACCATCTGCATATCTGAGGTTGTTGATATTTCTCCTGGCAATCTTGATTCCAGCTTGTGATTCATCCAGCCCTGCATTTCATTTGATATGCTCTGCATATGATTTTAAATAAGCAGGGTGAATACTCCTTTCCCAATTTGGAACCAGTCTGTTGTTCCATGTCTGTTTGTAACTGTTGCTTCTTGACCTGCATACAGGTTTCTCAGGAGACAAGTAAGGTCATCTGATATTCCCATCTCTTTAAGAATTTTCCACAGTTTGTTGTGATTCTTCACACAATCAAAAGCTTTCATAGTCGATGAAGCAGAAATAGATGTTTTTCTGGAATTCCTTTGCTTTCTATATGACCCAGTGGATGTTGGCAATTTGATTTCTGGTTCTTTCTCTGCCTTTTCTAAACCCAGCTAATACATCTAGAAGTTCTTGGTTCACACACTGCTGAAGCCTAGCTTGAAGGATTTTGAGCGTAATCTTGCTAGCATGTGAAATGAGCGCAGTGGTGTGGCAGTTTGAACATTCTTTGTCATTGCCCTTCTTTGGGATTGGAATGAAAACTGTCCTTTTCTTCCTTGACCATGTTCAATTTACCTTGATTTAGGAACCTAACAGGTTCCTATGCAATATTGTTCAGTTTACAGCATCAGGCTTTACTTTCACCACGTCTGACTGTACTTTCAGACACATCTACAACCTAGTGTCAATTCCACTTCGGTCCAGCCTCTGCATTCCTTCTGGAGTTATTTCTCCATTCTTCCACAGTAGCATATTGGGTGCCTTTCAACCTGGAGGGCTCATCTTCTTGGATTGTATCATTTTAACCTTTTCATACTGCTCATGGAATTCTTGGGACAAAATTACTGGAGTGATTTGCTGTTCACTGCTCCAGTGGGCCATGTTTTGTCAGAACTCTGCACTATAACCTGTCTGTCTTGAGTGGCCCTGCATGGCATGGATTATAGCTTCATTGAGTATGCAAGCCCCTTTGCCACAGCAAGGCTGTGATCCATGAAGGGGAATGGAATGGTAATTGATCCTAAAATAATTTTAAGTTAAAATTGTACAAATTTGATTATAGTCTTGGCTCTGCCTTAGTGTGACCTTGAACTGTGAACTTAACCTCTCTTGGCTTCACATTCTCTGCTGTAAACTGAGAACTTTGAATTAGAGAAGCTTCTCCGGCACTAAAATTGTAAAATTATTTTATATTCTTTGCTTGTATAAATGCTTCCTATGGCTCTACTAAGTTATTTTACTTGGCTCTTAATCTAGATGACAATAGCAATGGTGTGGTTTTCAAAAAGCCATGGTTCAAAGACCTTACTAATTCTCATTTCCTTATATTTTATTAAGTTAGCTAGTCCATTCTTTTTTATTAAGAGATACACACCCACACATATTTGCTTTACAGTTTGTTTGGCTTGA
>SJYC01093663.1:0-13402 GCA_006408675.1 Madoqua kirkii | reverse complement strand
TCCCCAAATAATGAAAACTAAAATATGTATGTTTATGGCCAAATTAAGTAATTTGACCTTTTATCCATTTTTGCATTTTGGTTATATGTGACTTTTTACTTTTTAATTCATACAAATAAGGAAAAAACAGATACCTATAAAGAATTTTCTAGGACTTTTAAAATATGATCAGATTTTTCTCTTCACAGATTTCAATTTTCCAGTATTGTTCATTTCTGTGTCGGTACCTGATAGAATTTAAAGGTTGTGCTATTTAGAGTTTTGTTTGAAGGACTCTGTGTTGCTCTGTCTGTCCTCCTGATTCATTGGTTACTTATATATATTGAATATAATTTTTACCATATAAATTTTTCCTATTTGCAAGGTAAAACTTGTAGTTATAAAGTAGATTTTATTTTCTTAACCCTTTTACATAGATATTCTCTTAATTGCTACAGAAAAACCTAATAATCCTGATTTAAAATTTTTCCTCCAAAGATACATATATATATCAGTATATCGGCAGTTACTTTACAACACGTCTTTGATGAAGAACCTTTTTTTCTCTATGGTATTTTCCAGGATTCTATCTAATGGGGTTATGCCAGGTGGGTGAGCATTCAATGGAGGTTGACCGCCAGTGCTGCTTCTTATTGAAACTTTGAGTGATGGTCTGCTAAGCCTGGGTTCTAGATACAAATCCTCCCAGGTTATTTTCTTTTAATACTCTCTCTCTATTCTAAATATTTTACTCATATTTTATAGGAAGATTAATGTCTATAGTCGATGAAATCTTCAAATTTATTGAAAGATTAAAGAATCCCTTGAGAAAATAAATATATTACTAGAAGCTTTCAGTTCAATTCAGTTCGGTTGCTTAGACTCTTTGTGACTCCATGGACTGCAGCACGCCAGGCTCCCTGTCTATCACCAACTCCCGGGGCTTGCTCAGACTCATGTCCATTTAGTCAGTGATGCCATCCAACCATCTCATCCTCTGTCATCCCCTTCTCCTCCCAACTTCAACCTTTCCAAGCATCAGGGTCTTTTCTAGTGAGTCAATTATTCGCATCAGGTGGCCAAAATATTGGAGTTTCAGCTTGAGCATCAGAAGCTTTGCTATAACAGAATATGTGAAAAGTGTATTTTTCAGTGAAATACTTGTTATTCATTTTACAGGAGATAGTTGTAATCATTGGATGTATTTTAGTGATGCAACCAAAACAAAAAATGGATGGGCCAACGAGTTGTTACATGAATTTGAGTGCAACGTTGAAATGCTTAAACAGGCTGTAAAGGATCATAATGTAGGTTCACCTCCTAAATCCCCAACACATGCCTCTCCCCAGCACACACAAACAGGTATTTTACGTATAACAACATTATGTCATTCCCCTAGTATTAATTGAGTGTGTGTATTTGTGTGAATGTGTGTGTATGTTCACCATATAGTATTTTCTGTAAATAAGTATTGTGTTTAATTAATGTCTAAAACACCTGTACCTCATTCAGATCATAGGATTATAGATAAAAGTACTTTATAAATTAACATAACTAATAGAAGTAATACCCCTGTAGAATATTATAGGCTCCTAAATGACAGGTAGATTTCTCTTTTTAACAGGAGTTCTACCAAAAGTTATTGTATGAGAGTTTCTTAAGTGTAATATAAGTATGATTCCCATTTAAAGAATAGTCTGTACGAATAAAGTAATCATCATAACAAGTTACATTCTTGTTTCAGTTTACATATAAAGTGTTTCCACATATGTTATCTTGTTTGAGAAATTAGGGTTCATCTATATTTCTAGTAGCTGATTAACAATAGAAGAGTGACTGTTAAAAATAATTTTACTCTAAATTGAAAGGAATTTTTGTTTCCCACAGAGAAAGATTCAGCTCTGAAAGGGGCTTCTAAAAAGCCTTCAGTGTTATCTCAACAATCCAAAGTGAAGTTAATGTCTAGTTCTGTTGTGGTTAGACTTGCTGATTTCAATATATACCAGGTATGTTTTATTTTTTAAATTAAATCTTCTGATAAACACCTTTAGTATCTCCTGAAAGCAGCTCATATAAACTGTGCCACCATTTTATTTATAAATATCTTGACCAGCTTTGTGAAATGACTAAATTAGAGTGGAAACCTCCGTTCATTGATTTTTGTTTGCATGGCTACCCAAAATTAGGCAGAATGTGAGGTTAAGTGCTCAGTTTGCCATACTGCTAAGTCTGCACAAGACTTCTGACTCCAACCATAGGTTTTCGGATTTCCCTGAATGGCCCATGGATTTGAGAATTCACTAGAAAAACTACAGAACACACTCAAATCAGTTATGCTCAGTGTCTCATTTATTACAGGGGAGGGATATAAATTAGTCAATAGGAAGAGAGCCTAGAGTGAAGTTCGAGAGGGCTCCAAGTTTAGAACATCCTTGCCTCCCAGGATGAACATTTAATAATATGCATGAAATATTGCCCATGTAGTTGAAGTCAGTCTCTATGGGTAGACTTGATTCCAGGTGACACAAGCCTTCACCCTCTAAATACCACTAAGACTATCAAGTGTGGTCAGTCCCATTCTGAGTCATTTTGTAAAGCATATACTATCAGTTGTGGTCTCAGAGGTCTTCCATGAATAGGAAATTCCAAGAGTTTAGAATTAGCTCCCAAGAGCAGGAACAAAGATCAGACAGACCTCTCTTTGGAGGCCAGATTCCATATTACACAAAGGTCTTCATGGAGGAAACTAAAATACAGTTTTTGCTTAATCAAACTAAGGATTGGTTATCCTGTGAACAATACTTGATAGCTAAGAACTCTGTCCCATTTATAGTAACAGTCTTATTCAGGCTCTAATTATACAACATGGTCTGACATCCCAATCATTGAGACCAATAGGGACTTTTTTTTTTTAATAAAGGATTTCAAGTATAAATTATCATTTATGAATTATTCTGGTATATTTTGGTAAGTTTATGTCTTTGAAACTTGTTTTTATCTGAAAAGTTTTCATTTTACTTAGTAATTTTTGTCTGGGGCCAGTTTTACCCTGCAGGGGACACTTGATGATGCTGAGGACAGTTGTCACAACTGGGGGGAGGGTGTCACATCTGGAGGAGGTTGCTGCTCATGTCTAGTGGGTAGAGATAGTGATGCTGCTGAACATTCTACAGCCTCCACAGCAAAGAATTACCTGTCCTCAGATATCAATGATGCCAGTTTGGAGATGCATTGATGTAAGAGTTATTTTCTTATTGTGCAATTGTTTTTCTCTTAGTATTCTATATGTAATGCATTATATTTGAATAAGTTCATATGGAAATCGGGAAGAAGGATCACCCATAATCCTGTATAATTAGGATGAAATACAATAAAGAAATCTCACATATACAGAGAACCAAAACAGAGCAAAAGTAACTGGAAGAAAATAAGATAGTATGTTCATCCCAATTTGAAAAACTTTTTAACTGTTAAAACGAAAAGGAAAAAACTATTATCTACTAAAATAACTTGACACTCTAGAGTTGAAAAGAATTTTTTTCCATGAGTACATAGAAAAACCTATTAGTATAAGGGACTGACTTAAATTTAAGAAGACTGTACAGATACAAGGTTTGATTAGCAATTTATAAAAAGCAAACAAACCAGTGAAGAGTATCTACTTTGTGTGAGAAATATGCATGTTCGTTGAATGAACAAAAAAAAATAACTTTGAGATACATCCCTGGGTCTGTTAAGCAAGCATAAATAAATGAAATTGATAAGATGGTATCTCTTGAACTTTGGAGAGATTTGTATACATGCTTTTGATGTAATTATAATTAGCTGTTTTGTGGAGAGTGAAAGATGTGTAATGTGAATCTTAAAACTAATAGTTTTTTTGGAAGAAAGCTCAGACTGTTTGACAGGAGCGTTTATAGTTACACTGTTATTTTTAAATTTTTATTGTGGTAAAATATATATAACATTTATCATTTTAGTCATTTTTAAGTGTACAGTTCATTGACATTAAGTACATTCCCATTGTTGTGTGATTATCACCACTGTCCATCTCCATAATTTTTTTGTTATTCTAAACTAAAGGTGTATATATAGTTATATTATTTTTCATAATAATGAATTATAGTAAAGAATTGTTACGAAGTACGTAGTTGGGAAGTAGTCTAGTCTTTAAAACTTGAATCTTGTCCTGACTCTGCCACTTATGTATTTATACTGTCTTACAGAAATATTTTGTTATTGTAAGCCTCAGAATAGTAAATTTGCGAAGAAGTTTGTACAGAATTGAGTTTGTAATTGATGAGAACCCAAAGAGTTTATGGTTGTATAAGTTGTTTTATATTATTTTAAAAGTTTAATGTGAAATTAAATATATAATAAAGATTACAGTGGCAGTTAATTATTGGAAATAGTTTTAAGAATTTGAAGTGATGTTTGTGTTGCATAAATCTTTAGTGGAAAGGGCTTTGTTTAGTGTTACTTCAGTAAACTTAATTTCTTTTTTTAGGTCTCTACAGCAGAACAATGTCGCTCTTCCCCTAAAAGTATGATTTCTTGCAATAAAAAATCCCTATATCTTCCACAAGAAATGTCAGCTGTCTATATAGAGTTCACAGAATATTACTATCCAGATGGAAAGGATTTTCCAAGTAAGAGCATTTCCTATTTTGTTTTTATTTGTTCATTACTCGTGAAGTTGTTTTTTTTTTCATTCTAAGTTTTTGAGTTTTATAAATATGAAAAAAGAAAAACAGAAGTCTGTTGTTCTTTACCCTTATAATCATTGTGTTTTGTATATAACTCTAGTATAGCATTTCTACATACTTATTATTTGTTTCTGTGTTCTTTTTCCTTACTAGCTTGTAGCATCCTTCATAGTAAGAACTGTATAGTATTCATGTTTAATTTTATTCCTGAGGTTTGACTCATTTTTGTTCTTAGCAGCTGTTGTTAAATGAAGGAATGAATGAAAGATTATTTGTAGAATAAGATCAATGTTTTTTCTTTAGTAAAACTCATTTATATTTCATTTATATAAAACTATATTTCATTGAAAAATGAATGATGAAGTTACCCATTTAGCTGTAGAGAATTTGGGAGGCTGGGTTTTGATACCCAGATGTATACCTTGGACAACTTTTAGCACTTGTCTTTAGTTAGAAACATTGAATTACATGAATTTTTATTTGTAAGCTACTTTATGACTATACATTTGTGTTCTTTGCTATTGTCTCAGTTCATCTCATTCTTCAAGCAAAAATTTGCCCTTGTTTACATGGTACTTTTTTCATTATTTTAGTTGAAAATTATAGTTGAAAAAAGCTGTTTAAATGAAATGGGTTATGTTATTTTTAATTTTAAGTGGGTTAATTTTTAAGTGGAACTCCAAGTTCTCTGGCCTACTTAGCCCATTTGTTTATTATTCACTTAATATAGGTTTTTAGTTTCAAAGGGAATTTCTGATGCTCATGCCTTTTTTGTAAAAAAGAAGATATCCTGGAAATTACTTTGAAAAAAAAATATCAAGCTATTTTATTTCAATCCTCATTTATTTAGGATCTAATCCTCATCATCTTCATGCTTTTCAGTGGTCTTTTTGTATGTTTCAAATGTGTTTTCTCTTCTACCTTCTTGACAGAAACTGAAAATTAAGATAGGTTAAGGCATTTGCTCAGCACCTCATAAAGAATAAAGTGGCACAGCTGAAACTCAACTATAGGTTTTCTAAATCAAAATTCTTCTCACCCCATCCCATCCTCACCCCCAAATTGTATTTTACTGCCCTCTAGCTGTTTGCAGTCATTTATCTGTAGTTGGATAATCCCTTTGTTTCCAACATCCCCCATTGTTTTCCCTAATAATGTCTCATCCATTGAACTAGTAATTTTTCTTCAGAGTCAAGCCTATAGTTTCCAAGATTTCGACTTCTAATCTATGTTTATTTTTATCAGTTTTGTTAATGTGCACCAAGGGAATTAAAATATTCTATAATCTATACATTTTCTTCTGATAAAAATATAAAATTCCTTCACAGCAATTTGAATCTTAGGCCCCTAATATTTAGGAGTGAAACCGGTTGGTTATGTTTAACTACTTTTAACTTTTTATTATGGAAAATTTCACATATACAGAAATAAAGAACATAACATATTGAATCCCTATGTACAGGGAGGGATTCATTTGCAGTTCTCACATTTCATCTTTCTGTTAAGTGCTCCAGCTTTAAAATATATAATCTTTTCTTTATAATTTAAATATAACATGCATTCATTATATATTATATATAAAGAATCCCTCCCACAAAAAAAAATATGCCCATGAACCTAAAATTTAGAGAGAACTTCTGCTAATAAAAGTGTATCAGTTTGCTAACACTGCCATAGTAAAATACTATAGACTGAGTGGTTTACATGACAGAAATGCATTTCCTCATAGTTCTGGAGGCCGGAATTCTAGGTCGAAGTGCTGGCATGGTTGTTTCCTCAGAGACCTCTCTTCTGGGCTTCTAGGTGGTTGTCTCCTCACATGGTCTTTCCTGTGTGTGTGTCTGTTTTCTAATCTCTTCTTATCACACCTGTCATATTGGACTAGAGCCCACCCCTATGAACTCCTTTCGACCATAATTAAGTTTTTAAAAGGCTTGTCTCCAAATACAGTTATTCCTGAGGTATTTGTAGTTAGAACTTCAGCGTATCTGTTTTGAGGGGATGCATTTCAGACCACAACAGTGAGCATAGTGTTCTTAGTCCTGTTTTGAATGTATGCATTTGTTTAACATTTACATTCTGACCTTTCCCCTTAATGATCCTAGTTTTTTACAGGTTTATTTTTAATATCTTTAGTAGCTATGTAATAGCCTACTTCATAAGTAGACCCCTGTTAGGAACTGCATATAGATCTTTTTACTGCCTAGTGTACTAAGTTTCTTCCTCTGTCTCAGATCTCTGTCAGAGTTCTTATTTTTCTGGACTACATTTACTCTCTAGTTCTCTCTATGGCTGGCATTATCACTAATCTATATTTGAGATTCCCTCTCCTTTTTTCCCTCAATGTGATTGCCTCAGCAGCTTACCTCCTTACTATCCTTGAAGATAAGCACCTCCACATCCCTGATAAGATGTCTCTGTTGTACTTTAACTTTTCTCTTTTCATATATGTCTCTTGTAATCATCCATGAACTTTTAAAGGAAAGATTTGTGACCTTTTATATATTCTTTGTGCCTAATACAATACAGTTAATGTAGTTGGCTTCTTTGAATCTGCTAAAGGAAAGTAAATGAATGAAAGAAAAAAAATCCTCTTCAAGACATTGTTACAATGTTATTTCTCTACTGGTATCTCACACCTTGTGCTTATTTTCCTTAAATTAGCATAGTTTAAAAGTTCTAGATATTCATACTGTTTGCTTTGGTAAAAGTGAATAGGTCTGAAATTTTGGAATAAAAGATCTTCCCCCAAATACTCTGAAAATGATAATGGCTTTTAGGCAGCAATAGATACAGGTTTCAGGGAGTGATACACTCTAATTATGAATATTCGTTTAACATAAATTAGCACTGAAACATTTATTCATCCCATAAGAGTCCAATGTTTTGGAGGATCCATGAGTGTATTTGTTTGATTATTCAAGAGATACTTGATTTTGTACTTGGGATTAAGTGGAGAATAAACTTGTGTCTCACTTAGCAGTTTCATAAGAAATTAGTTATTAGGCTTGGTCCTTTCATTTTAGAGAATTCAGATTAAGTCAGATAGTAAATCCTTGTAGAAATATGTGATTGAGGATCACAACTTTGATGTGATCCTTTGATACTTTGAACAAGAAGGTAAAATTTTTGAAGTTTGCTTCTTGGTGACTGTAACATTAGAAAAATAAATCCAAACAATACCTCTTATTTATGCAGTCAGATTTAGATCAAACTGTATAGTTTTCTATTGGTTAAGCACTGAAGATATTTCCTGTCTCCCAGACATGTTTGCTACCATCCCCTTCCACATATAGTATTACTTAAATTTTGTAAATAACATTGTAAAACATTTTAATGTTAATGTAGAAAGAATAAAGCTTAAATATGTATTTTCTGTTCTCAGGGAAGATTTAGAACTATTGGTTTATTAAAAATCTCTCTAAATTTTTTTTCTCTACAGTTCCATCTCCCAACCTTTATAGCCAGCTGAATGCACTACAGTTTACTGTGGATGAAAGAAGTATTTTATGGTTAAATCAGTTTGTGTTGGATTTAAAACAAAGTCTTAATCAATTTATGGCTGTGTACAAGTTGAATGACAATTCAAAATCTGATGAGCATGTTGATATTCGAGTCGATGGCTTAATGCTAAAGGTACCATATAAACAAGTGGCTGTGAGAATAAAACCATTTTTACAGAAGAAAAGTTAACAGCATTGTAATTTCCAGGATTTAAGATGGGTACTCAAATATAAATCAACTTCATTGCAATCTTAATTTTAATCTGTTTTCAGTTATAGAAGCTTTAAGGGACTGCTTCCTTTCTCTTCCCCATTCCTTCTTTCTCTACTTTTCTTCTTTTTTTGTTTTTTTCCACTGCTCATCCATTTGGAGGTAAGCAGTAGAAAAGTTATTTTTTCTTCATAGTCTGTTTTATTTTTGACCACACTGGGTCTTCGTTGCTGTGCTCAGGCTTTCTCTAGCTGCAGTGAGTAGAGTCTACTCGTAGTTGAGGTGTGCAGGCTTCTCAGACTGGTGGCTTCTCTTGTTCCAGAGAGTAGTTTGTAGGCACACGGGCTTCAGTAGTTGCAATGTGCGGGCTCAGTAGTTGTGGCTCACAGGCTCTAGAATGTGGACTTCAGTGCTTGTGGCACATGGGCTTAGTTGCCTGGCAGCATGTAGAATCTTCCTGAACCAGGGATTGAACCTGTGTACCTGCCTTGACAGGTGGATTCTTAGCTACTATACCACCTGCTGCTAAGTCGCTTCAGTCGTGTCCGACTCTGTGTGACCCCAGAGACGGCAGCCCACCAGGCTCCCCCATCCCTGGGATTCTCCAGGCAAGAACACTGGAGTGGGTTGCCATTTCTTTCTCCAATGCATGAAAGTGAAATCTCTAAGTCGTGTCTGACTCTTAGCGACCCCATGGACTGCAGCCTACCAGGCTCCTCTGTTCATGGGATTTTCCAGGAAAAAGTACTATACCACCAGGGAAATCCTAAATGTCATTTTTTCACCCTGCTTCTTACCAGAGCTGATAAAAATTTTTTTAATAAGGGTAAATAATACAGTGAAGTTTAAAAATTGTGTCTAGGCTTTATTTGTTGCATTTATTCTGTTGTTAATATCTAAAGATAATAGAAAGTTCCTTTTTATTGCCACCAAGTAGTTGATAATCAGAGTTACATGGATATTTGAACTTTAAAGGAAGGAAGCTAAAAAAAATAGTAGTATAGTTTGAACTCTTTGTTGTAAATAATTTGAAGACTGGGCTTTATTATCTGTAGAAAATAATTTTACTAAATAGTTTGACCTATAGTCCTATGTTATTTTCTTAATAGTTTTCTGCCAAATAAATGGCTCAAATGACAATTATCCAGTCATTACATTTATTTATCTAGTCATCTTCCAGATCACTTGAATTTAAAATATTATAAAATTCTCTTTTCCAAACTTGGCACTTATATACTCAGGGCATACACACACACACACACACACACACACACACACACACACACAGTCAGGGAATAGTTAGCATTTAATAATTGATTTACTTGATTTAATTCAGTTTTGTCCCTTTTATTTTGTGATAGTCTACAAATATGTGTGTTATATATATCTTTCATTGTGGTTTTTTTCCCCTTTGGTTCTTTTCTTAGTTGTTAATCATTTAAGCCTTTTCATTTGGTTTAATCAGATTTGGGGGGAGAGAATATTTTATGTCAGGATAGACAAATAGTGTTTTGGGGAGAAATGTCAAAAAGGATTTCTGTGCTGTCTTATTATTTTATCTTCAAGCTGTGTGGATTTGTAAGTCAGGCTAGATTAGTTTTTCTTTTTCTCTTCTAGTTTGTTATTCCTTCTGAAATGAAATCTGAATGTCATCAGGATCAGCCACATGCAATTTCTATTCAGAGTTCTGAAATGATTGCTACAAATACAAGACACTGTCCAAACTGTCGACATTCTGATTTAGAATCTTTATTTCAAGACTTCAAAGATTGTGATTTTTTCAGTAAAACATATACCAGTTTCCCCAAATCTGGTGACAATTTTAATCTTCTGCATCCAATCTTCCAGAGACATGCTCATGAACAGGATACCAAACTGCATGAAGTTTATAAAGGCAGTGTTACCCCCAAGTTGAGTAAACACACTCTTAAAACCTCTGCTGCCACGGATGTTTGGGCTGTGTACTTTTCTCAATTTTGGATAGATTATGAAGGGATGAAAAGTGGAAAAGGACGACCAATAAATTTTGTAGATTCTTTCCCTCTTTCCATCTGGATTTGTCAACCAAAAAGGTATGCAGTGTCACAAAAATTGCTGCAGACTTGTAATCAAATCTCTCTAAATACATCACAAAGTGAGTCTAGTGATCTGACTGGCCGATGGAAGCGAAAAAAGTCTTGAAGGAGTATTATAGTACAGAATCTGATCCCTTGACCAGTGGTGATCAGAAACCTTCTTCAGATACATTTTTAAGATTTTCTTCACCATCATCAGATGCAGATATTCATGTCCTGGTTCACATTCGTAAACATGTCAGTATGCAGATCAATCACTACCAGTATTTGCTCTTGCTTTTCCTCCACGAGTCACTTATTTTGCTTTCAGAGAATTTAAGGAAAGATGTAGAAGCTGTGACTGGCAGTCCAGCTGGTCAGATGTCTGTTTGCATTGGAATTTTACTTAAAAGTGCAGAAGTGGCTCTTTTGCTACATCCTGTGGATCAAGCAAATACTCTTAAGTCTCCTGTCTCTGAAAGTGTGAGCCCAATGGTTCCGGATTATCTGCCTGCAGAAAATGGAGAATTTTTGTCTTCAAAAAGAAAGCAAGTTAGTAGTGGAATAAATCAAATTAGAAGTGTAACTCTTAATCATATGTCAGACAACAGATCTATGAGTGTTGACCTTAGCCATGTCCCTATGAAGGATTCTTTGCTTTTTAAATCAGCTAGTGATACAAATCTGCAAAAAGATATTTCTTTTCCAGATTATTTATCAGATAAAAATTTAGGGAAAATAAGTGAAGATGAAAGTAGTGGACTTGTTTGCCAAAGTGGCTCAGGAGAAATTGGATCAGAAACAAGTGGCAAAAAGGATTCATCTTACACAGATTCAAATAGTGTCTTAAACTATAGAGAAGATTCAAGTATACTGTCATTTGATGATGGTGGTAATCAGAACATACTTTCAAATAGTTTAACTAGTAAAAGAAGTGAAACCATAGAGTCGATCTTTAAGGCTGAAGATTTGCTTCCAGAAACAGCTTCACTCTCTGAGAATGTGGAAATCAGTAAAGAAGAAGCACCCATCATCAGAACACTTAAATCACAATTATCCTTCAGGTAATGACTTACTGTTGGATTTGGATTGGGAGTTTGTTTAATTGTATATGTTTGTGTGTGTGTGTGTGTGTGTGTGTGTGTACGTGTGTGCGCACGCACATGCACACAACACATAAGCATGTGCATGAGCTTATGAGTATCTTTTGGGCTTTGGACAGAAAACCATGATAAATGAGGCATTGTTAAAATTAGCACATGGAAAAATAAGTTTTTCAGAATATGAAAATACTTTGAGCTTATCCTTAGATAACATAATTTTAAAACTTTGTGTATATTATATATATTTTTTGTTTGTTTGTTTGACATATTCTTTAGACAGTATCCTTTTCCATTTATGTGATGATTTTCTGATACTTTTGTTTGTTAACAGTGGAAAGCCTAAGGAACGTTGCCCACCCAACTTGACTCCACTCTCTGTTTCTTATAAGAACATGAGAAGAAGCCCCTCACAAACCTCACTGGATACCATTTCACTTGACAGCATGATATTGGAAGAACAGTTATTAGAAAGTGATGGAAGTGATAGTCATATATTTTTGGAAAAAGGTAAAGCAATTCAATTTAAGAGTTTATATACACACAAATCTTAGAAGTGGCATTTAAGGTGTTTTTAGTTACACTCAGTAATCAGTCATAGCCTAAAAAGATTTATTTATACACACATAATACAAAGAACAATGTACCTAACTTCCTAATAGTTGTTCTAGTGCATCTTTTGACCAGATATTCCTTCCTTTTTATGGATGACATGTAGCAGTTATTTATATATAGTCATTTAGATAATAAAGTTACTTATATATAGTCATTTAGATCATTAATGCTACTAGCCTTTATCACAGGGACCCCTGTATCTGGAATTTGATTAGATGGGCTTAATTTGATTAGATGAATTCTCAAGTATGACTATAATTTTTCTAGTCTGTGTGGTTCTATTATTGTAATTTTTCCCGAATGGATCTGTGTGGTTCTGTGACTGTAGTTCTACGACTGTAATTTTTCCAGAATGGATCTGTTGATTCTATGTGATTCTGTGACTGTAATTTTTCCAGAATGGAGTTTTGATTCCCATAATGAGAATTCTCCTTCATACATGATAGTGTATGATGGAACTACATGATTCCCCTGTTTTATTCAGAAGCAACCAATGCCCCAGTACAGACCATTAGGAATGACTTAGTATTAGACACATCCCCATCACTAAGACACTGGGGACTTTGTGAACAGGAATAAAACCATGGACCATAGCCAGAGAATGGTTGCCTGTACAGACCTTAAAGTTTAAGAGAGGCAAATATGAATTACTTTGCATATGAAGAATAAAAGCCTATTGATATAGTTGAAAACAGCTTAGGTTAGGAAAAGCTCATAGCTTTAGAAACTGAAGCTTGGAGAAATTAATGTCCAGATAAGAAGTAATAGAGGCAGATTTGGATCTCAATTGGTCTGACTCAGGAACCTAAGCTTTCAACCAACCAGTATGCTATGCCAGCAACTCAGACTTGGGAAATGATTACTGTATGTAAACAAAAAGCCCTTTTATAGCCCATTCACAGTAATCTTCTCAGCATACTTTACCAGTTAAATATAGATGAGGTACTGATAGGGGTCATAGAAATGTATTCTTGATTCAGATAGCTCTATTTCCTAGTTCCCTTGCCCCCTTTATGGCTTAAGATTCTACTTTAATAGAAGATTTCTGTTTTGTGATCAAATGATGCTTCTGCGGTGTTCTTGTGGAAAACATCTCCATTTATTCTCAGAAAGTATCAGTGATTTTCTTATTTCTGAAAATTAAATAATAAAAGTGACTACCACTCAGTGTGGAAAATTTGGAAAATATAAACTACTACAATTTGGAGAATAACCCAAAAGTCTCACAATCTAG
>SJYC01093661.1:0-14978 GCA_006408675.1 Madoqua kirkii | reverse complement strand
TGTCTGACTCTTTGTGACCCCATGAATCGCAGCATGCCAGGCCTCCCTGTCCATCACCAGCTCCCGGAGTTCACTCAGACTCACGTCCATCGAGTCCGTGATGCCATCCAGCTATCTCATCCCCTGTCGTCCACTTCTCCTCCTGCCCCCAATCCCTCCCAGCATCAGAGTCTTTTCCAGTGAGTCAACTCTTCGCATGAGGTGGCCACAGTACTGGAGTTTCAGCTTTAGCATCATTCCTTCCAAAGAAATCCCATGGCTGATCTCTTTTAGAATGGATTGGTTGGATCTCCTTGTAGTGCAAGGAACTCTCTAGAGTCTTCTCCAACACCACTGTTCAAAAGCATCAGTTCTTCGGTGCTCAGCTTTCTTCACAGTCCAACTCACATCTATACATGACCACAGGAAAAACCATAGCCTTGACTAGACAGACCTTAGTTGGCAAAGTAACATCTCTGCTTTTGAATATGCTATCTAGGTTGGTCCTAACATTTCTTGCAAGGAGTAAGTGTCAAGAAAAAAGATGGAGAATGGAGAAATTTGCTCTATTACACTCTTCTGAGTTTTGAGAATCTGAAATTCTACTTAATTTATCGCAAATCATCACAGAACTGAAAATTAGCATGACTTCATTACAACTGCTAGTGCCAGAATGTCATTTGGCTTTGATCGTAGCATATGGTGTTGTGGCTGTTGAGATCTGCCATTCCTGTTAGCTAAACAGAATGGAAGTAAGGCCAAAAGAGTAATGGCTGAAATAGTTTTCAGTTTTTAGAAATTGTTACCTAAGATCAGTTGTGCCTTATTAAGGTATGAAAAGTCTCATTTGACCTTGCACCCAGGGATGCTGAAGAGAGTAAATTTTGAGCTATATTTCAATTTCCTTTTAGGATAAAATATGAAAAGTTGGGATCATACAGGATATATAGAAATACTAAAGCAGTAGTGTTTTCAAAACATCGATTTCATTAAATTATGATACTTGACATTTAAAAAAATTTTGCTGCCTTTTGAAAAGTATAAAAATTAAGGTAATATGAAGCAAAAATGTATGTGTGGTGATTTTAGAAACCATTAGGTTTATCCAATGGATCATTGTACAGTGGAGGGAGATTCAGATTAATGTTATAGTGTTAAAATTCCGCATAAGTGTTGCCAACACTCCTGTGTAGTTTTGGTAGGTCTGAGAATTTGAAACTCTTTTAGGAGAATAATGTTAAGAAATATTGATATGAAATCAACTAAATGTCTTTTTTTTCCATTTGTATGATAGTTTTTTGGCCTTAAAAGAAAAAGTATCATTGAATCAGCAAGAGGAGTAATAGGTTTTAAAAGATTTTAAAACCATTTAGATAAAAAGATGACACTAAATAACTTATACATTAGATTTTATTTTCATTTTATTGAATGATAAGTAAAATTTCTCATTCTTGACTTTAATTCTTCACTTTTATGTAAAGACATATTTGATGGTTTAGGTGAAGGGATATACTTGAGCATTTTGGAGGTTAGGATTATACATGAAATCATCAGTCTTCTTTCAGCCTCTTAGGAGAATTGTTTTATTGGTGTAACAAAAAACTCAAGATACCTTAAGAATTGCAAAAATAAGGAGGCATATGACTAAAGAATAAGTAGAGATCAAAATTACCCCTGAAGGATATAGGTGACATAAATGCATTAGGGAGCTGATCAAAGTCAAATTTCTTTTCACAATACTTAAAATAACTCCAATTAAAATATGCATAGTATTATCAGGGCAGAAGTTTTTAAAAGTAACCATACGGAACAAATCCAGTGTAAGGAAATAATGTTTAACAGAATTCCAGTCACTAAGAGAGAGATCTATGAGAAGAAATTCACTTGGTGTGTCATATGAACCGAAGTCTAAAGAACAAAATGGAAACGGACAGTCTTCAAGTCAGTGTGCAAAGATTGGCACATACGTACAGAAGTTCAGTTCTTCTGTAAATGATTTGCCCACAAAAGTATATCTGTGGGGATCTTAAGATTTCAATTTCTATGGAAAAGTGAGTCAAAACTTCTCCAATAGCTTGGTGCTATTGGAGAAATTTTATTGGCATAGCAATAATATTGTGGCATCTTAGCATTTGTCTTAAATACATTTGCTTCATAATTCTTAATAGTAACATTGTGATAATCATTTGGTGCTTTCTTCACTCTGGTTTATTTTCACTTTCTCCATTCCTTCCTGTTGAACAAGAGGTTTTCTATATGATGCATTAAAACTATGCTGCTACTGCTAAGTCACTTCAGTCGTGTCTGACTCTGTGTGACTCCATAGACGGCAGCCCACCAGGCTCCCCTGTCTCTGGGATTCTCCAGGCAAGAACACTGGAGTGGGTTGCCATTTCCTTCTCCAGTGCATGAAAGTGAAAGTGAAAGGGAAGTTGCTCAGTCGTGTCCAACTCCCAGCGACCCCATGGACTGCAGCCTACCAGGCTCCTCTGTCCATGGGATTTTCCAGGCAAGAGTACTAGAGTGGGGTGCCATCGCCTTCTCCATGAACTATGAAGGCAAGGCAAAACGTTCTGAAGAGGGAAACAGAATGAGCAAGCTAAGCACCTTGTTAGTTTCCTTTTTCTATAAATTTACAGAACTTTGCAGCTACTGCTGCTAAGTCACTTCAGTCATGTCCGACTCTGTGCGACCCCAGAGATGGCAGCCCACCAGGCTCCTCCATCCATGAGATTTTCCAGGCAAGAATACTGGAGTAGGGTGCCATTTAGGCATTGCCATATTCTCAGTATAAAAACATGCCAGTGCCAAGTATATCTTTTAAAAGTGGTAGATAATTGTTGCATTGGCACAGATGTTTAAAGTAACTGTAATCATACGTGTAAGCCTTTCCTATAATTTTAGTGGGGGTCCAGTAATTCTTACATGCTTATTAAGTCCTCTGCCCCACTTTTTGCCTTCAGAATTCAGTGTCTTGTTAATATATTTTGCTGAGTCAGCTTCCACTTTGATTTTTGTTTTGATCCACTTTTTGTGCAGTTGTTTAATATGCCTAGAGGCCATTTGTGTGAACATTTTAGAAGTTGAAGCACAAATAATATAAAAATGTACCCTGGTGACTTTCTTTATTTTTAAAAGTAAAATTCCTTTTCAGGAATTCCTCCTCAGATGTGCCCTCATGTCTCTTACTGAAGTATATCACGTTCCTGCCAAAAATACCACTGGTTAAAATTAGGGCTCTGCCTGCAGGGAAGTGGTAGATTTGAGTGGGGAACCAGCAGTTTGCTCAACTGAATACTTAATACCATGTGGTCTGACTGATGAGAACTATTATGGGATTCATTAACCCGAAACATGTTTTAAAACTATTACATGGCAGGCATTGAGTCTGTTTTTAGGATACCAGCTACCTGTCCTTGCCCGCATGGATTAAATCTCCCACACAGGGAACTAGACAAGTAAATTTCAATTTTAATATGATGAGTTAAATGCCATGATAGGTAAGTACATGTAACCTACTGTTGGGGAATCAAAGGCTTTGCAGAGGAGATGATATCTAAGCTAAAGTCTGAAAGATGTGTTCATTAACCAGAATGATTAAGGTTCTAGGCAGAGAACAGGTTGGAGCAAAGAGTATGTATTGGAGCATGGTTAATGCCAGAAGAACTGCAGCTACTGGTCCAGATACTGTTTCTTTTAGGGTAATCTAAGGGTACATTTGGGGCTTCCCAGGTGGCTCAGTGGGTAAAGAATCCACCTGCAATACAGGAGACCGAACGACATGGGTTCAATCGCTGGGTTGGGAGATTCCCTGGAGGAGGGCACGGCAACCCACTCTAGCATTCTTGCCTGGAGAATCCCATGGACAGAGGAGCCTGGTGGGCTATAGTCCATAAGGTCACAAAGAGTTGGACATGACTGAAGCGACTTAGCACAGCACAAGAGTATGTCTACTTGGTTTTTAAGGACTTTTTCCTGTCCATACAAAATATGTACTGGTTTGTAACCATTAGGACTTTTTCGTTCATATGTGTTATTGCTGAGTCAGGTCTCACCTGTCCTTTATATCTGTAATGTATTTTTTTTAAGCCTCAGTGTACATTTTTCCATTTACCTCATTTCATTTAAGCCTTGTATTCATTAGTCCAGGAGGCAGCAGGTGGGTTTTTTCTGTTTTTTTTTTTTTTTGTAAAGGGCCAAATGGTATCTTGTGGACAATGTGATATGTTACAGCTACTCAGTTCTGCCATTGCAGAGTGAAAACAGTTGCAGACAGTAGAAAAGGAATGGATATGGCGATGTTCCAGTAAAACTTCACAAAAATAGGCAGTTGGCCATAGCCTGCCAGTTCCTATCTAAACCTAGACTACCTGTATTATTCTAGTCCCAAGTACCTTGCACACAGCACCAGGAAAATGAGTTTCATGTCTTCCCAGTCACTCTTCATCCAGAGGTGCTGACCTGAGAAAAGAGTGACACAATGTGGATCTATAATTAAATGATTTTAATACCTCTTCTCGGCTTTTTGGCTAAGATCAAGTATAATTAAATGATTTTATTAACCATATGATTTGATCAGAGTCAGCACATTTACTTCCAGATACCCAAGCTCACAGGTTGGTTCAACATTTGTATTTAACAATCCACTGCTTAGTTACCTTTCTTAACTGCACCCAAATTCCCAAACTGCCTTGAATGACCAGACTGTTTATTCTTTTCATTATCAAATTGTTGTATTAGAGTGGTTTGACATCCTTGACAACCTTGTTTTTTCTCCTTCTAACCCTTTTTGATGATAGCCTATTAATACTATTCTAAGTATACAGTATAATGATTAAGTATTTTTATAGATTTTACTCCATTTAAAGTTACTACAGAATAATGGCTGTGCTGTACAATGTATCCTATAGTATACCCCTGTCTTTTCCATACCCCGTTCCCTCTCCCAACTTATAACCACTAGTTTGTGCTCTGTATCTGTGAGTCTGTTTCTGTTTGTTATATAAAATATGTTCATTTGTTTTATTTTTTAGATTCCACATATTAGCAATAACAAAGTATTTGTTTATTGTATTTTATTAAGCACAATACTCTCTCAGTCCATCCAGGAATACTATTAAGCTTCCTTTTATAGTATGCATGTTGTCTCCATGATCAAAAATATGTGAAAGATGGGACTTCTCTTGTGGTTCAGGGGTTAAGACTGCATTTCACTGCAGGGCGCACAGATTGGATCCCTGGTCAGGGAACTTAAGATCCCGTATACTGTGTAGCACAGCAAAAAAAAAAAAAAAAAAAAAGTGAAAGGTATGTATTCCTTTCCTCTTTGTAGTGTGCTTATATCATTTGTTATTAAGCTGACCTCCTATGTTTCACCCTCTGCATTAGTTTCCTACTGTTGCCATAAGAAACTACAAGTTATTATTTCACAGTTCAGTAGGTACAGTATGGTTCAGTTGGGAACACTTCTGAGAGTCACGAGAATCTGAAATCAAGGTGTTAGTCCGGTTGCATTCCTTTCTGGAGGCTCTGGGGTGAATCTGCTTTGAAGTCATTCAGTTGGCCAACATCAGTTCCTTGCCGTTTGGCTGAGGTTCCATTTCTTTGCTGGCTGTCATTCCCAACTTGGAATTATTCTTGGCATCCAAAGTCCACCCATATCCTTTAGCTTGAGACTCTCTTCTGCCATCTTCAAAGTGAGCAACAGTAGGTTGAGTCCTTTTCACACTTCGCATCTCTCTGACCTTCCCATTCTGTCTCATCTCTTCTGTTTCTGCTGCTGCTGCTAAGTCACTTCAGTCGTGTCCGGCTCTGTGCGACCCCATAGACGGCAGCCCACCAGGCTCCTCCATCCCTGGAGAACATTCATAGCTTTTAAGGACTCCTATGATTAGATCTGGGGCTTCCCTGGTGGCTCAGAGGTTAAAGCGTCTGCCTCCAATGCAGGAGACCCGGGTTCAATCCCTGGGTTGGGAAGATCCCCTGGAGAAGGAAATGGCAGTCCACTCCAGTATTCTTGCCTGGAGAATCCCACGGACAGAGAAGCCTAGTAGGTTACAGTCCATGGGGGCGCAAAGAGTCGGATACAACTGAGCGACTTCACCTTCACCTCTTGATTAGATCTGAGCTACTTAGATAATCCAGAATAATCTCCATGTTTGAAAATCTAAATTATATTTGCAATAAAATAACATAAAACAACAAAAAGTTTTGCACATAAAACAACAAAAGGTTATAGGGAGGTGAATTGGGGGGGCATTATTCTACCTATCACAACCTCATTGAATTTTTTTTAAGCATAATTGCTTGGATTGTCCACTTCTAAAGTATCTTAATTATATGAGTATACTAAGTATGTTTTCATCAATGTTACATCTCATTATTTTATTTGTAATTACACAAATTGCCTGGCATTTACATTTGTGGACTGTGAAGAAAGCTGAGCACCAAAAAATTGATTCTTTTGAATTGTGGTGTTGGAGAAGACTCTTGAGAGTCCCTTGGAGACTGCAAAGAGAGCCAACCAGTCCATCCTAAAGGAGATCAGTCCTAGGTGTTCTTTGGAAGGAATGATGCTAAAGCTGAAATTCAAGTACTTTGGCTACCTCATGTGAAGAGTTGACTCATTGGAAAGACTCTGATGGTGTCAGGGATTGAGGGTAGGAGGAAAAGGAGACGACAGAAAATGAGATGAATGAATGGCATCACCATATCGATGGAGGTGAGTAGAGTGAACTCAGGGATATGGTGATAGACAGGGAGGCCAGGTGTGCTGCACTTCATGGGGATGGCAGAGAGTCAGGCACGACTGAGCAACTTAAGTGTAGTGAGAGATAAAAATATACACAGTATTGTACATGTGCCTATACATAGATACATAATTATAAATACACCTGTATACATATATTTTACCCTTCCTGATCTTGAATGGTTTCATCATGTTCTTCAGATTTACAGTTTACTCATCACCGGCTCGATGGACATGAGTCTGAGTGAACTCCGAGAGTTGGTGATGGACAGGGAGGCCTGGCCTGCTACAGTTCATGGGGTTGCAAAGAGTTGGACACAACTGAGCGACTGAACTGAACTGAATTATGGAATAGTTTTTCTTCTTAATATACTATAAACCATTTCCCCATATCACTTTGAGTGCTTTATAGATATAATTTTATTATTACATAAGACTTATTGAGTATATATAAGTTTATGTAACAACTGCTCTATTATTAATCATTTGGGTCTTGCCCAGTGTTTCACTAATGTAAGTAACTCTAACAAACATTTTTGTTCCAAAAGATTGCCTATATTTTGAGATTATTTTCTTAGGATAGATTTCCAAAAGTGGAATAACTGCATCGAAGACCATGAATTTCCCAAGATAAAAACTACTTTCCAAAAGGCTTGAACAAAGTTTGTATCCTCAGGAGCACTCTTACCAGTAGTGACTGTCATTAAAAATCAGGCATACAAAGTTTGAAATGAAAGGAAATTAGACAGTAACTTGAAGTCATATGAAGGAATAAAAGTTTCAGTAAAAGTAAATATATAGACAATTATAACATCTAGTATTATTGTAACAATGGTGTGTGACTCCACTCTTTGCTTTGAGAGACTGATACGTTAAAAAAATATATTAGTTCAATAGCTAGTACTATTGTAACTTTGGTTTGTAACTCCAGATTTTATTTCCTGTATATTTTGAGGACAATGCATTAAAAATTATTAGTTTTTGTTTTTGGACACAATGTATAATGATGTTAATTTTGTGTGACATTAGCAACTGAAAGGTATAGGATCAAAGGTGTTAAAGGAACAGAAGTGGTGAGAAGTGGTTGGAGCCTAGATACATTTTGGAAGTGCAGCTGTAGGGAATTTGCTGTTGAATTGGACATGGTATATGAAAGCTAAGAGTCTAGGGTTGATCCATGGTTGGTTTCTAACGTGAGCAACTTACTTAAATGCCTAGTAGAGTGTTCAGCTTTTGCATCTGAAACACTCAGCTTGATGTACACACCCATCTTCAGCAAAGCAAAATTCTTGAAGATAACTCTTCCTTAGACAAAATTAAGAACCATCTGTTGTTATTTTAGCATTTCTTTACTCTGAGTGTGTGTTGTTGGGGAGGTATGATGGATTTTAGTTCCATCCCTAAATAGCTTGGGAGAATAGTAAGGAGAGAATGAATATAGATAAAAAGCAGAAGTCTGAAGAATGAGCTCTTTGCCAATCCAGTGTTCAAAGGCCAGAAAGGTGAGGAAAAACCAGGACAGAAGACCATGAAGTGGTGATGAAAGGAAAAATCAGACAGTGGTGCCTTAAAATTTAGCCTAATGAAGACATTATTTACAAAGGAGGGAATGGCTGATTGTTAAATGCTGCTCAGAGGTCAAAAAGATGATGTGGGAGCAAGATCTGGTTATCGTGGGGCACAAGAGAAAATAAAAGGTGAAACATTGGAGAGAATGAAGACAACAGTTTTAGGGAGTTTTACACCAAGAGGTAAGTTAGCTATGTAATTTACAATCCAAACTGGAATGCATTTGAAAAGGGCACTATTAATAATTAAACCAGTATTTAATAATAAAATGTAAACTGCAACTGTCATGGTAAACTGAAGTGGATGTTATTTTATGGAGAAAAGAAGAGAAGGCTATGGCTGAAAGTGAAGTGGGAGGAAAAGTTTTTTGTTTTTTTTTAAGAAGGGAGAAATAGTAGAAATGATCTGGTAGGGAAGGAAAGTTTTATGGTAGAGGAAGGCAAGGACATTTTTAGAGCAATTTCTTTGAGTAGAGAAGAAGGGATAATGTATTGTGTAAAGGGAAGGGCTAAGAACACAGATGGAAGGCAAAGAACATGAGGACCTGTAGATAAGATGATGGACATGTAGATAAAATGATGTCCTGGGAGCTTGTGGAAATTTTTGTAGAAAGTTTATCGAAATAGGACATTTACTATGAGTAAGGATTAGGGAGGAGTTTTTGGAGATTTTAAGAGAGAGATGAAATAGTTTCATAGGAGAAAGGAGGAATGAGTGGAGTAGAGAAATACAGTATAATTGCCAAGCACCATTCGAGTCCAATTGCGTTTAATAGCCATGTATTTTAAGTAAGATCAATCAATATGGTTGTGTATTTTTCTTAAACCAGGCTTTACTGTGCAAGTGTAGTCATGAAGAAAGATGAAAATGGAATTTAATCAGTGTTTATTGTTTAGCCAAGTACAATAAAGTAAGAGAAAGACAAGGGAATTAATTCAGAGTGTATGCAT
Source organism: Madoqua kirkii (assembly GCA_006408675.1). Lineage (NCBI taxonomy): Eukaryota > Metazoa > Chordata > Mammalia > Artiodactyla > Bovidae > Madoqua > Madoqua kirkii. Next base: position 5,732 of record SJYC01093661.1, on the reverse strand, counting down.
GGGAATGATTTTATCATTTGGCCATTTAATACCTTTTATCATAATGTCATTATCTGACCATATATAGTTTAACCCTGTGTATTAGTTTAACAGGACTTCGGTAACAGAGTACCATAAAGTTCAGTTCAGTCGCTCAGTCGTGTCCGACTCTTTGCGACCCAATGAATCGCAGCACGCCAGGCCTCCTTGTCCATCAAGGTTAGTACTTTAAAATAACAGAAATGTATTGTCTTAGAGTTCTGAAGGTTAGAAATGTGCAATCAATGTGTTGGCAAGGCTGTGTTCCTCTTCCAGCTTCTGATAGCTCCAGGTGTTCTTAGCTTGTGCTTGCATAATTCAGACCTCTACCTCTGTCTTAACGTAGTTGTCTTCTCTCTGAGTGTTGGTGTTCAAATTTTCCTCTTTCTATTAAGGACACTAGTCATATTGGATTAAGGACTATCCTAATGACCTCAATTGATTACATCTGCAAAGCCCCTATATTAAAATAAGATCACATTCATAGCTGCTAGGGACTACTAGGTACACGTACTAGGACTTCAGCATATTTTTAGAGAGGTCACAGTTCAACCCATAATACCAAGGAGAGAGAGAAAGAAATAAGGAGATGAGCAAAAGGGTAAAAGACAATGAGATAGTGGTAGGATCAATGGATTGTAGATCCCAATGGTATTAAAGGGTGTCTGGAATTGAGATTCTAGAAATAAAGTAGAGATTAGAAGATGGGATGTTTGAAATTCAGATTGAAGTGAAGTCGCTCAGTCGTGTCCAACTCTTTGCAACCCCATGCCTACAAGGCTCCTTTGTCCATGGAATTTTCCAGGCCTGAGCACTGGAGTGGGGTGCCATTTCCTTCTCCAGGGGATCTTCCTGACCCAGAGATCGAACCCAGGTCTCCCGCATTGCAGGCAGACGCTTTACTGTCTGAGCCACCAGGGAAATTGAGATTATATAGAGATTAATTAATGGTAATGAAAAATCTAGAATGATTTTACGGTGAGTAACAGAGTAAAAGTCAATGTCATTGGAGGAGAGGAGACTAAAGAACTGAGAGGCCAAGGTATTGGATGGATTATCAGTGAGAATCTCAAAATCCCCAAGAGTAAGAATAGGAGGAATCTTAGAGGTAAGTGGTCCAGGAGCTAAAATGTTCAAGGATCAAGGGAGGAGTAAACTGTGGGCTTGGAAGGTAGCTTCAACAAGAGTGGTAATGGGTGCAGTAGTCTGACGGTACAAGATTCAAAGATGAGGGAAGAGGGAAGGAAAATGATCAGGAAGCATTAATAAAGCACTAAACACCTACCGCACTGCCAGGATCTGTGATATGAAGACAGGGAGGAAAAACTACCACTGCTTGAAGCAGGGGCTGTAGCGAAGAGACAGAGTTCAGTAAGACAAATTTAGTAGAAGGAATATTTTAAAGAAGACATTAAGGAAATATGATTTGGTTGATGACTTGTGTTCCAGAAGGACTCACAGTGGAAAGATTTTGTGCACTGGAGAGGGATGGAAGATTGACTCAGGAAATGTGATGTACAAATCAGTATAGAGATTAATGGCTGGATAGTGAGGGATGTGTACGGAGACTGTGGCTTGTGATGAATGGCTTGTGAGGCTATGAGTTTTAAAGGAAAGAGAAGTGGAGTTTTGCCTGGGTCACAAGATTTGGAAGCTCCTATTTGATTTTGGTTTTTGGCTAACACTCGGAGACATGCAGAGCATGGTCTGGCTCTGGCACTTGGACTCTCTTGACTGCTTTATAGCAATTATTTATGTTCAAAATAATCTTATATATTCATTTACTTGTTTACATGTTTTTTTTCTTCCACATTAAACATTACAGTCTTTGAGGGCAGGCTTATTGGCTATCTTCTTCATTTTTACAGCACTGGTGCCTAGTAGTAGCTTGGCATATAGCCCTCCAAAACTGTATTGACTGGTGAAAACAAGATTACATTCTCTCAATCTACTGGTGGGTTTAAAGCCTTCTGAAGACATTCACTCCTTCAGTTAAAGCCTATCTTCCTCATATCTTCAACTACTTCCTATCAGATTATGTATCAGTATTCAAACATATACTTGTATCTCCCATCCTTAAAGTGAAAATCAAAACCCAACAAACTTTTCTGGAGCTTTTGTCTCTCTCCAGTCTTTCTCCAAGATACTGTTCCAGTCTTCTTCATGGCCACATTTCTCAGAAGAGTTACCTGAAACAAGCTGTCTCTACTTCCTCACATTCTCTTTTTTTCTCAAATCCACCGCAACCTGAAGTTTCACCCCTGCCAACGCAAGTCAACTGAAACTGTTTTTGTTATCATTAGCCTCTATGTTGCAACATCTGACAAAAATGTGTATGTCTTCATGTTTATGAGACTTTTTGTAGTTTTTGCACAACTGAATACTTCCTTCTTGCTCTTGACTCTTACGATTCTAACACTCCCTTGGATTTCCTCTGAAGTCATTGTTTGTTTCTTTTACATATCCTTTATTTTCTTCTCTTCTATCTAACCTTTATATGCTAGGATTTCATTTTTCATTTTATAGGTAATATTCATTTACTGTAGTTGTGTCTTCTATATGCCAAGACTTCCAAAAATGTATCTTCTACTCAGACTACTATCCTGAACTTCTTAACAACTTCGTTTGGATGTTTCCAAAGGATCTGACACTTAAAATGTTCAAAGTAGAGCTCTTGGTCCTCATTTCCCTTCCCCATGCTAACATCCACCATGATAATCTTTTGTTTCTCATTTTAGTAAACAGCTCTACCACCGTCCCAGTCAAAATTCTGGATCTTTGTTTCTACAGTCTCCCTCAGTTTTTCCTCATGTACATGCAGTCCATCAGCTTGTCCTATTGAGCCCCTCTATACAGAGTTCTGATTTATCAATTGCTTACCACTTCTTACTTCTTTACATTCCTTCCGGTCCAAGAAACATGATTTCTTACCTTTAATAGCCACTCCGTTTTCATCCTTGCCCAGCCTCCCACCTGCCTTTTTAAAGAGCAACCAGAATGACCTGCTTAAAGTAGAGTGCAGATATGTCAGTCCTCTACTTAAAATATGTGACCAAGTTTCGGTATACTTAAATCTCCAAATCTTTAACATGGCTTGCAAGACAGCACGGTCTGATTGCTGTCACATCTAATTTGTGCTTATCTGCATTCCAGGCTTAAGGAAATGCTCCCATGTTGTTCCTTCTGTCTGTAATGCTCTTCTCCCAGTTCCTCATCTGTCTAAATACTGTTTTCAGATCCCAGCTTAAATGTTATCTAAGCCTTTGGTTTTTAATATAAGTTGCAGAGATATTTATTAAAAACAAGTAATTAGACTTAATTTTGTTTTACTTGATTACCAGCTCTTATGAAAACATGATTTCCCCTTTGAGAGTTGTTTTGATTATTCTCTCAATCATTTGTCATATTTTCAAGAAAAAATTTTTGGACAGTTGTATGTGTAGTATATTTTTTCTAAGTATTTTTATGTCTGAGAATATGTCTTTAAAAAAATGATAGCTTAGTAGTTTTTTAAAAATTTTATTTACATAGTGGTCTGATGGCTCCCCCTGACCCATGTCTTTTCCTTTCACAGAAGTCACTCCCCAGTAATCATTTTAGGTTCTTCACTTTTCTCAGTGTCTGCTTCCTGAAACCCTCCTTAAATCTATTGGTCAGACAACATCTGTACCTGTATACACTGCCTTGCTGGAGTGAAATGGATGGACTGCCAATTCACACCAAATCCTCCATTTGTGCACCAAATACTATTATTTCTAAACCACTCCAGGCTTTTTCTGCTAAAATGTTTTCCCCTCTCTTTTACATCATCAATTTTTCTTTTTATATAGGATTATTTTTTTTTAACCAGCTTAGAAACATGCAAAATTTCTCAACCTAAAAAACAAACAATTTTCCCATTGATCATATATTTCCCTTCAACTTCTGATTATTTTTTTCTGCTCCTCTCTATAGAAAAACTCTTAAAAGTACTGTCTGTCTCTGTTTTGTCCCTTCTCATTTTATCCTGAACCAACTCCAGTTAGGTTCTATCCCTCTCTTTCCTCTGAAACTGTTCTTGTCCCATCTCTACTTTGCTTCAAGTCTCGGTCTTATCTGATCTGCTCTCTCAGAAGCATTTAACACAGTGGACCATTTCCACCTTTTGAAACACTTCATTTAGTTTTCAGGACCCAGTCCTTCTGTGTTTTTCTCTTCTCTTCCCTGGCTGCCTCCAATCAGTCTTGCTTAATGAATCTTCCTTATGTTCCCAAATGTCCCAAGACCTACTTGTTGGTCTTCTCTGTCTATACTCACTTCCTAGTGATCTCTTCAGTCTCATGGATTTAAATATCACAAATGACTGACTGGTCCTTGTTCATATTACTGGCCTTAACTCTTCCCTGAACTTCAAAATTCATATATTCAACTTCTGGGTATTTCTTAGTCTATACTTGGTGTCCCTTTCCTAGGTGACTCAGTGGTAAGGAATTCGCCTGTTGATGCAGGAGATGTGAGTTCAGTCCCTGGGCTGACAAGATCCCATGGAGGAGGGAATGGAACCTGCTCCAGTATTCTTACTTAGAAAATTCCATGAACAGAAGAGTTTGGTGGGTACAGTCCATGGAGTCACAAAGAGTCAGACACAACTGAGCAACTGAGCATGTACATGCATACCTGATGTCTCTAGGCTTACCATGCACAGAGTAGGAGGCACATCAATTTTGATAATTTGAGAACAGTACCATTCAGCAAGTTTTTCTACTTTTTTAATATTTATTTTTATATGTTTATTTATTTATTTATTTGGCTGAACCATGTCTTGGTTGAGGCTTGTGAACTCTCTTAGTTGAGACATGTGGAATCTAGTTCCCTGATCAGGGCTTGAAACCCAGCCTCCTGCATCAGGAGCACAGAGCGTTAGCCACTGGACCACCAGGGAAGTCCCAAGTTTTTTCTGTTTTTTAAATCTAGAATTGTACACAATATTTTAAAAATAATTTTGTTTGGATACCATTGTTTACCTCATTTATTTTCTTTCTTTTCATTGTATGATTTCTCAGAGAAAGGTTTGAGGTTGCTTTACTTTATTTTGTCTTTGGATTAACCAAAGAAATTGTAACATATGGGAAGAGTATATACATCAAAGTCAGAACTTGACTCAAGTTGAGAGTCCATTGCATTATTTACTGGTCATACAATCTATGTTTTACAAAACTCTTAGTCTTTATTTCCAACATCTGTAAGATATATACTTAAAAGGTATATAGCAAGATGCATGTGAAGGCATCTTCCCGAAATTTTAGAGCTGGATAAATGTATTTTCCTGTGATTTATCAGAAAACAGTAAACCGTCCTTTCCCATGAAAGAGATTGCTTTACTTAAAAAAAAAAAAAGAGATATTTATTAGTCACAGTAATTCAGGATCTGTGTTAGTCATTTCCAGGTGTGTAATTTAAGGGATTTAGTTTGGTGAAAAATTATTTTATCTCCCAATGAGCATTTGAAAAAATTGTTGATATAATATATGCTTTATCTCTTCTATAATTTTACCAGCTTTAAATATTATGCTAATTATCCTTCAGTTTCTAGAATCTATTTTTTTATGTTTTGAAAATGAAAACATCTGTGCATCTTCAGTCTTCTGTCATGTCTTGTGGTCTCCATATCTCAAAATTACTGACAATGATTATGTCATTATATCTCCTAATATTATGTTTTATACCCATTGTTG
>SJYC01093658.1:0-28204 GCA_006408675.1 Madoqua kirkii | reverse complement strand
TTAGCATCTATGTTTGTGTAATATTCTAAATCGTCTGTTGTAGTTTCAACGGTCTTCAAAGCATTTTAACCAGGAGTAGATTCTATCTTAAGAACTACTTTATTTTCTGTTCCATGAGAAGCAATTTCTCATCTGTTCAAGGTAGATTACAGCAATTCAGTCACATCTTCAGACTCCACTTCCCTATCTAGTTCTGTTGCCATTTCTGCCACATCTGCAGTTACTTCCTTCCCTGGAGTCTTGAATCCTTCACTAATCTATGCAGGTTGGAATTAAAATTCTTCCAAATTCCTATTCCAGTTGGTATTTTGACTTCTTATCATGAATCAAGAATGTTCTTAATGACATCCAAAAGAGTGAATCCTTTCCAGAAGGTTTTCAGTTAACTTTGCCAAGGTCTATAGGTCTATCTGTCTGTGGCAGCTATCAGTTCAGTTCAGTTCAGTTCAGTCGCTAAGTCGTGTCCGACTCTTTGCGACTCCACGAATCGCAGCACACCAGGCCTCCCTGTCCATCACCAACTCCTGGAGTTCACTCAAACTCACGTCCATCGCGTCCGTGATGCTATCCAGCCATCTCATCCTCTGTCGTCCCTTTCTCCTCCTGCCCCCAATCCCTCCTATAGTCTTACAAAATATATTTCTTAAATAATAAGACTTGAAAGTTGAAATTGCTTCTTGATCTGTGGACTACAGAATGGATGTTGTGTTAGTAAGTGTGAAAACAGTATTCATCTCATTGTATATCTCCATCAGAGTTCTTGGATGGCCAGGTGTTTTGTCATTGAGCAGTAATATTTGGAGAGGAATATTTTTCCTGAGCAGTAGGCCTGGGGCTTAAAATATTCAGTAAACTGTGTTGTAAGCAGATGTGCTGTCATCTGGGCTTTCTTGTTCCATTTATAGAGCATAGACAGAATAGATTTAGCATAATTCTTAAGGGCCTTAGGATTTTTAGAATGGTAAGTGAGCATTGGCTTCATTTTTATTTTTAATTATTTTTAAAATTGAAGTATAGTTGATTTACAGTTGGCTTCAGTTTAAAGCCACTAGTTGCATTAGCTCCTAACAAGAGAGTCAGCCAGTCCTTTGAAACACTGAAGTCAGACATTGACTTCTCTCTAGCTGTGAAAATCTAAGATGGCATTGTCTTCTAATATAAGATCTTTCTACATTGAAAAATCTGTTGACTGGTGCACTGGGATGAGCCTGAGGGATGGGATGGAGAGGGAGATGAGTGGGGGATTCAGGATGGGGGACACATGTACACCCATGGCTGACTCATGTGAATGTATGGCAAAGACCACTACAATATTGTGTAGTAATTAGCCTCCAATTAAAATGGTTAATTCACACACACAAAAATCTGTTGTGTAGTGTAGCCACTTTCATTAGTTATCTAAGTTAGATTTTCTGGGTAACTTGCTACAGCTTCTGCATTAGCACTTGCTGCTTCGTCTTGCACTTTTATGTGATGGAGATGGCTTCTTTCCTTAAACCTCATGAACCAACTTCTGCTAGCTTCAGGTGTTCTTCTGCAGTTTTCTCACCTGTCTCTCAGCCTTTACTTGCTCTGGATTAGGCTTTGGTTTAAGCAAATGTTGTGGCTCATTTGATCTATCCAGACCACTAAAACTTTCTTATTAGGGATAAGGCTGTTTTGCTTTCTTATTGTTTGTATGGTCACTAGCCTGGAACTTTAAATTTCCTTCAAGAATTTTTATTTTGCATTCACAACTTAGCTAGCTGTTTGGCTTCAGATTCCTAGCTTTCAGTCTATCTCAGCTTTTGACATATCTAAGCTTTTCACTAAACTTAATCATTTCTAGCTTTTGATTTAAAGTAAGAGATGTGTGACTCTTTGTTTCACCTGAACACTTAGAAGCCATTCTAGGGTTATTGGTTGACCTAGTTTCAAGATTGTTGTTTCTCAGAGAATAGGGAGGTCCAAGGAAAGGGAGAGAGATGGGAATGGCCAGTCAGTGAAGCAGTCAGAATATACACAAGATTTATCTGTTTAGTTTGCCGCACGGTTCATGGCACCTCAAAACAATTTCAGTAGTAACTTCAGAGATCATTGATCACAGATCACCATAAGACTTATAATAATGTTTGAAATATTACGAGAATTATCGAAATGTGACATAAAGACATGAATTGAGCCAGTGCTGTTGGAAAAATGGCAGTGATGGACTCACTTGACACAGGGCTGTCACATGTCTTCAATTTGTAAAAAATCTAGTGTCTGCAAAGTGCAATAAAGTGAAGTACAATAGAACGACAGAGGTAATTAGAAGATAAGATTTTGGGTGCTAGGTATGCTCATTGCTTTTGGAGTGTCACCTATCTAAGATTATCTCAGCAAAGGAGTGAGAAAAAATTCACAAAGATACACACATTTTCATCTATATATTTATCATAATCCATGAGTTTACAATGATTTGTCTAATTCTAGTCCAACTCCACAGGCAGGATTCATTTTAGAGTCTTCCTTCCTATGTTTATAACTTTCATTTTTAGATAGTGAGAACCTTGACCTTGTGTTTCTTTAATACATATACATATTTGATAAACTCTCCATATGTAACCAGTCCTCTTCTCTATTGTGATACCCTTCCAGTGTCATTGTCTTCCTTGCCCTGCACAGGCTCTGCCATCCATTTTAGACTGGCTTTTACACAGAAAGCCTCTTGTCCTTTTCAGGCTCTGACTCTTGCCAGTTGGCATCTACAGAAAGATAACTTTTTAAATTTTTCTTAGGGCTTAATCCCCCTGCACTGAGTGTGACCCTTGTATATGAATATAGTCTTCACTCTGTTTGGACTCTGACACCCCACATCAGGATGTTTCCCTCTGCCACTGCCACAAGGACACCTTTTTCACCCTATTTGGTCTCTGAGCCTCTCACATTATCTACTCCTCCTTGGGGATACCTCTTCAGTTTGCTTAAGCTCTGACACCCCACAGTCAGCTGTCCCCAGTATGAACATGCTTCTCCCCTGGCTTGGGCTCTGTTGCTTCACTGTAGGCCTCTGCAACTTCCCTCTTTCTTCTGATGTAGATGCCTACTTTTCTCTGCCTTAATGGCTCTAGGGACTAAATTGTTCAAGAAGAGAAGGGAAATGATGAGGAAGAAAAAGAGGAGGGTGGAAGAGGAAGTGAGTAACATAATGCTCCTTTTAAAAAAATCAATGATGATGATACTATTAATGTTGCTGCTACTGCTGCTTCTACTACTGCCAATCTCTCCACGTCAGCAGTGTCTGTAGCCTTGTGTTGGAAGAAATCAGGCTGTGGGGATGTAAGAATTCTAGATAATGTGGAGATTATGACTAAAGCTTGAGTACTGTGTGGCAGTTTTCTGGACACTATTTCTCCTTGCATTTTGGAGGATAGATGATAATTTGATCAGCTGGTCAGTGCTTTGCATCTTTTATGAGCTCTTCTTTCATGTGTATTGCTGTGGATATGTAGTAGGCATCCAGATTGACTAGGAGACAGAAAATCTTTATATATTTTTTGCTCTGTTTAGCTGAAAGTCTCTATCATAATTGTCAGCAAAGTGCATTCTCAGGAATTTCAGTAAGATGATGATAATGCAGAAAAAAAGAGTTATAAAAGCACGGAGACAGTAACTGTCTTTTGCTGAGGGAGTTGAGTTTGCAGAATTTGATAGAGATAAGGATTTCAGCAAGTAGGTTTTGCTTGTTATATTTCTCATTATGATTTTTAAGATGTCACAAAAATATTATGTTAGGAAATTGACCAAACATGTTTAAAATATGATAAATCTGTACAGTTCTTCTAAAAATGATTATTGATGCAAATGAACCAAGGCAGTAGGTAATTAGTACTGAGAATCTACCAGACTTTAAATGATTATCAGGATTCCATAATTCCTTGAAACAAATCTAAGCAAAGAAACTTCCAGGAAGCTCTTTAATAAGCATTTGATGTAGCTGAAAAATGCTCTCTTTATTTGTGAAAAGTGGTAAGAAAATAGTTGGGAAATTTTCAGAAATAATTCACTGCAGTTATAGTCTGTTCTTTAAAAGACCATTCAGCTTTTCGTGCCAAATCCAAGAAAAACTAAGCAGCAGGCAGTGTTATCAATTGCTGCCCTTCTTTTCTAGGTCTGGGAAAACAAGTTCAATGGAAGGATGATAAGAATTTTGGTTTTACTACCAAATAACAGAACCAAACAAGTGTGGATTTAAATAACATACTTAAAGTGGAAGATAATACATATGATAGCAATCTGAAGAGATCATCATCATGTGCTGCTGCTGCTGCTAAGTCTGCAGTTATAGTCTGTTCTTTAAAAGACCATTCAGCTTTTCGTGCCAAATCCAAGAAAAACTAAGCAGCAGGCAGTGTTATCAATTGCTGCCCTTCTTTTCTAGGTCTGGGAAAACAAGTTCAATGGAAGGATGATAAGAATTTTGGTTTTACTACCAAATAACAGAACCAAACAAGTGTGGATTTAAATAACATACTTAAAGTGGAAGATAATACATATGATAGCAATCTGAAGAGATCATCATCATCTGCTGCTGCTGCTGCTAAGTCATTTCAGTCGTGCCCAACTCTGTGCGACCCCATAGATGGCAGCCCACCAGGCTCTGCCGTCCCTGGGATTCTCCAGGCAAGAACACTGGAGTGGGTTGCCATTATTTCCTTCTCTAATGCATGAAAGTGAAAGTGAAGTTGCTCAGCTGTGTCCAACTCTCAGCGACCCCATGGACTGCAGCCTTCCAGGCTCCTCCATCCATGGGATTTTCCAGTCAAGAGTACTGGAGTGGGTGCCACTGCCTTCTCTTTTCTTATCTTTAATCATCAGTACACCTCTAATACCATATGACCTTTTCATAGTATTTTGTATCTTGGATTTCTATTTTTGTGGGAACTTTGGGCTTCCATAGAAATGGTTCTTGAAGTTTGTGACATATATTAGCAGAATATGTGACTACACAGATTAGCTATCCTACTTCTTCCCGATTCCCTTCAGAATCCTTCCAAAACTCTTGAATCTGGGATTGAAATTATTTTGTCATCAGTGTAATCCACATATTTCTCTGATGGGAAGTAGTTGAGGAAAAAACTATAAGATCCATATCTAATGTAACCTTCCTCAGAAGTCTTACTTGCTTGCTCTTTACATCGAAACAGGAATTTATATGACTATATGGAACTTAGAATCAAGGAGAAGTTGAGCTGCCAGTAGTTGGAAAGACCAGGAGTCAAGGCAGCAAGGATCAGTGGGACAGGAGCATAGAGTATATACTAGAGGCTGCTGGATTTCTACGGGCTCAACCTCATGGTTGGGAGTAGGGAAAAGGGGACAACATCTCAGAAAAAGGTCATGCAGAAAAAATTTATTACCTTGACTATTTTGTGAACTTCTTGAGAGAATACATCCAAACCAGAAGTCTTTCTTTACTTTACCTTTCCCATTTGCTCTCTGTGATTTGTCCCTCACTTACTTAAAGAGCCAGAATACTGTGTGACACAATTGGGCTTGTTATCTTGTCTAAGATGACAGTGGTATTAGTAGCAATGTTATAACTTCCAGGGAGTTTCTAATAGTAAAGGTTCTCAAAATGATCATCTGTCCTCTTTTCTCTGGTTGTTGGCTGTGAATATTATCGTAACTCGTAGTATTACATTTTAAAATATGTATCTTATTTTTTAAACATTTTATTTTGTATTGGAGTATAGCTGATTAACAATGTTGTGATAGTTTCAGGTGGATAACAAAAGGACTGAGCTATACATATACGCGTATCCATTCTCCCCCAAACTCCCTTCCCATCCAGGCTGTCACATAACATTGAGTAGAGTTCCCTGTGTGCTAATATGTATTTATTTTAAGTCAGTGAGAAGTCCATTTATTTTATTTATTTTATTTTTTTGAGAGGTTCATTTAGAAAGCCCTTGGTGACTCTTAGTTGCCCATGGCCCCTAATCTGAATTGAGAGCATTAATCTAAAGTTATAAGTTTACACAGATTTGAACAAAGTCCAGGCTTTTCCTCTCAGTTGTTAACATTTCTGTGTTTCCTTCCTCTTTTCTCTCTTCCTTGTTAATGGTTCAGCTGTTTTTTCCAGCAAAATCTCAGCTGTGTCAGCTTTCTCTGGTAAACCCTGTAGTAAGGAAACTAGAAAATACTCCATGACAAAGAAAGAATAGAAAGATTAAGAAACATAAAGAAAAGAAGGTTAAGAGAAAGAGAATCGTTTGACCACGGTTTTCTCAAGGTAATTCATTGGCTAATTCAGGTAGACACCTATGAGGCTAGGTATCTGGCTTGGAAGTGTATAAGGGAACCTTACCCTGGCTAGATGGTCACAGTCTGAAAGAAGAGGGTAAAGATTATCCCCCGGGATTCATGGGGCTCTACCTTTGGCTTTTAGAGCTTGTTACATGGATGGACTTATGCTTGTAATCTGTGTCTTAGAAATGTTTCCAAATATCCATAAATGAGACTCTTAATAGAATTCTCTACAATTCCATATTTTATAACCACACATTTTGCCAATATTTCAAGTCTCCTGGTTTTTTGCAAATAAAGTGCTCATTTTGGCTCTTTTCCAGATATGACAGTTGGTGGACATGCTTCAGTAGAGAAAAGGAAATTTTCTCTGCTTATCTGCTCTCTCCCGTCTGCCTGAGATAGTGTCAATTGTGACCTGATTTTGAAACAATTTATTAAGTAGAGAGTTGCATGGAGTTATTTAAAATTTTGGTATGACACTGACTTTTAATTCTTTATAATAAGCTCTTGACTATGTTCTCTGGGTGAGGCTTATTGCTGCTAGGATTTTAGAAATTTCTTAGCTCCTTCAGTGAACTTGGACTCTGTTCACTGTCAAGTATGAGTAATATTTATTCAGGAAATTAAACACACTTGATTATTCAGAAGATGAAGCATGCTTTATTTTTTTTGCCCTGAAAACATTATTTTAGAGCTGTATTAACTTTATAAGTAAGGAAAATGTCTTTATTAGTTAGTAGACTGCTTAAAAGAGTGATAAGTAAATTAATATAAAATACTTATCTTTGGTAAGAGTTTATTGTTTTCATTAATATGTTGATGTCTTTTTATGTTAAAATTTAATATATGTGGACTAGATAGTAATTTAGTTTTTAATTTATAATCTTTTTATTTGAAGTCTAGAGAGGCCTAAACAAATTACATTTCTTTTAAAAATCATGTACCTTGAAAAACTTCTATTTCTGCTTTATTGACTATGCCAAAGGCTTTGTGTGGATCACAATAAACTGTGGAAAATTCTGAGAGAGATGGGAATATCACACCACCTGACTTGCCTCTTCAGAAATCTGTATGCAGGTCAGGAAGCAACAGTTAGAACTGGACATGGAACAACAGACTGGTTTCAAATAGGAAAAGGAGTACGTCAAGGCTGTATATTGTCACCCTGCTTATTTAACTTCTATGCAGAGTACATCATGAGAAATGCTGGGCTGGAGGAAACACAAGCTGGAATCAAGATTGCTGGGAGAAATATCAATAACCTCAGATATGCAGATGACACCACCCTTATGGCAAAAAGTGAAGAGGAACTAAAAAGCCTCTTGATGAAAGTGAAACAGGAGAGTGAAAAAGTTGGCTTAAAGCTCAACGTTAAGAAAACGAAGATCATGGCATCTGGTCCCATGAGTTCATGGCAAATAGATGAGGAAACAGTGGAAACAGTGTCAGACTTTATTTGGGGGGGCTCCAAAATCACTGCAGATGGTGCTTGCAGCCATGATATTAAAAGATGCTTACTCCTTGGAAGAAAAGTGATGACCAACCTAGATAGCATATTCAAAAGCAGAGACATTTCTTTGCTGACTAAGGTCTGTCTAGTCAAGGCTATGGTTTTTCCAGTAGTCATGTATGGATGTGAGAGTTGGACTGTGAAGAAGGCTGAGTGCCGAAGAATTGATGCTTTTGAACTGGGGTGCTGGAGAAGACTCTTGAGTCCCTTGGACTGCAAGGAGATCCAGTCAGTCCATTCTGAAGGAGATCAATCCTGGGATTTCTTTGGAAGGAATGATGCTAAAGCTGAAACTCCAGTACTTTGGCCACCTGATGCGAAGAGTTGACTCACTGGAAAAGACTCTGATACTGGGAGGGGTTGGGGGCAGGAGGAGAAGGGGACGACAGAGGATGAGATGGCTGGATGGCATCACTGACTCAGTCAATTGACGTGAGTCTGAGTGAAGTCTGGGAGCTGGTGATGGACAGGGAGGCCTGGCATGCTGCGATTCATGGGGGTCTCAAAGAGTCAGACACAACTGAGCAACTGAACTGAACTGAACCTTGATTTTTAAAATTATTTCTCACAAATATCAATCATCAATCATAAATCTCTATTTTAGTCCTCTCTATTGTACTTTAGACATGTTGTTCCCAATGATGTTTTGAACATTTCCTCCTCAACAGAGGTATGAAACTCCAAAATTTTGTTATCTTTACCCACAGTTCTGCTCTGCCACATGTTTGGGTCCTTTTTGTTACTGGAACCACCATGCACCTTTTGTCTAAACCAGAAACCCTAGAGCCATCCTTGACCCTTTCTCTTTCTGCTTGCATCCATTCATTATCACCAGTTTCAGTGTCAGCCCTTCCTCCGCTTTCCTTCCTCTGCCATTGGAGGAATTGTTTTAAAACATGTGGCAAAACCAACACAATATTGTAAAGTAAAAAAAAATAAATAATAAAAGTAATAATAAAACATGTTGTTTTCTGACTTAGAAATCAATGATTCTCCATTGCTTAAAGTCCAAACTCTCTGGCATATTATTTGAGACTTTTTGTGATTTGGCTCCTTCCAACCTGCCTCATTTTCCACCAGTCCTCTGCAATAGCATCTTCCAGTCATATCTGATTTCTGTACTTGGGGTTGTCAGTAGGCATCATGCACTTTCCATTGTTATTCTCCCTGGAATACCCATCTTGCCCTTTTGTGCTCAGCGAAGTCCTGTTCATCCTCCTAGACTCAATTCCAGCATAATCATCTCTTCTGGGAAGCTTTGCCTGATCTCTCTTTTATGCATCTGGGCACCTTGTACACATCTCTATTTTTAGCACTTAGAATACTGCATTGTAATTGTTGGTTTGCATATTTGCCTTCCCACTAGACCCTGAGCTGATTCAGTCCTGAAACTTTGGCTTAGTTATCTTTTAAAGTGCTATGTAAATATTATTTGATTCCTAGAACCACAAGGCATTTAGAAAATTGTTGAATAAGTAAATGAGTGAATAGTTGTGGAACAGGACATGATAATGACACATAGTTTAGACTCTATATCCTTTTGGATTGTATCTTTGAGAGAAATTGTTGACTGAGAACATAGGTTTGTTTAGCAACCTCAGTGCAGAGAAAAACTAAATCACTTGCTAGAGTACCTATTATTTTGTAGGCACTATGCTCATTGGCATAAATGTGTTAGTTAATGGGACATTGAGACTCAGAGAAATTCAGTAGCTAGACCAAGTAAGTTGACTAAGTGAGAAATACAGTTGGATTTGAAATCCAGTACTGGTTGACTTAAAAGCCAGAAATATTCTTTACTGAATGCTGTAAATTATCAGAGATGGTGGAGGGGTACTTTACAACAAAAGCAAGCAGTTTTATTTTTAAGAGTGGAGACCAGTATGGAACCTTAACTTCTTTTCACTGTGAATTCCAGAGATATCTGGAGACATTTTAGGAGAGGCAGTGGCAAGTGTATGCTCTTCATAACTTCCAATAAAGGAAAGAATGAATGACAAGTTGATAAAGAGGAAGAATCTCAAGAAGGTTAAGCCAAGAGGAAAGAATTGTAAGATAGTGTGGTCAGTAAATTTATATTGAAGAATATGCTTTTATTCATTGGCCATCTAGCATATGCTAGTCATAGATTTATCATTTCCTTAATAGCTCTTACAGTAAACCTATGAGATATTATTTTCCTCATTTTAATGTGGTTAAAGTCCCATACACACTTTAGCCTTAAAAGAAGTTAAACTTCTTAGTCACAGTCACATAGACCCTGATGGTGTTCAGGTTCAAACCCAGCTTTTTATGACTCCATCTCATGAAGAATAGAGATAATCTCAGCCATAGTATCAGATATTTCAAGGCAGCTGAAATATGAATGAATTGTCATCATGAGTTAACAAGGTGTTACAGAGGCAGAATCAGTCTAACTCTGGATCTGTTGTTTTAGTTAAGCTGATAACTAGTATTTTACAGTTTTAGAGGTAGAAAGAATGTAGTACAGTTATCTCTTTTCTTAGAAACTCTGCCTGTTGCTCTAAAATTCAGAGACTGTATCAATCTAAAATGACATTGAAAGTGTTTAACAACCAGTAATACACAAAGACTGACCAATCAGATGGACAACTGGCTTTAAATATCTGGAGAGGCTGTATGGTATACTGTAGTCCAGTATCAATCTGGTCTATGCACAGATTAATGGGCTCAATCTATTTTAGGTGTTTCATTATCTGCAAAGCTGAGAAGCAAAGATTTTTCAGCATGAACTATTATAGAATTATTATACCACTAGATTAATTTATTATATATGCTAAACCAGTTAGCATTTATAGTGAGAATGACATTTAAGGAAAATGAAGAGATGTAGTAGAATAATGAAGCTCTCATTTACATGATGTACCACTTTGCCTAAGACCCCCAAAGAGCTTTACTAGTTTGCTGTTTTGTTTCTCATTTATCTGTCTGCTTGGTCATTTACTCATTCATTCATTCTATATACTTTTATTTTGAGACTGTTACTTCTGTCAGTTCTGAGGAAGGAATTCTTTTTTTAATCTATAAAATAGGGATAACCTTATTGTAATCAGTCTAACTATGAATAATTTATTTACATATTTGTCTTATATATTAAGTTGTAAGCTATCGATGATGTCAACTCCAATCTTCTTTCTCCAAACACTGTTTCTTCACTATAATTTAAAATCATTCACATTTCCATGCACTTGCACTTCTTCTTGGTCTGTGTTCATCTTAGGTTACCTTTGGTCCTCGTTCCTTTTGGAATTCATACAAAAAGATGTAACATTTACATTTGTTGTGGTTAGTCATTCAGTTGTGTATGACTCTTTGCAACCCAATGGACTGCCCCATGCCGGGCTTCTCTGTCCTTAACCATCTCTCCAAGTTTGCTCAAACTCATGTCCATTGAGTTGATAATGCCATCCAACCATCTCATCCTCTGTCTCCCCCTTCTCCTTCTGTCTTAAATATTTCCTAGCATCAGTGTCTTTTCCAGCTGGAGTCAGGTCTTCACATCAGCTCCAGTGTACTGGAGCATCATCTTCAGCATTAGTCCTTCCAATGAATATTCAGAGTTGATTTCCTTTAGGGTTGACTGGTTTGATCACCTTGCTGTCCAAGAGACTGTCAAGAGTCTTCTCCGGCACCACAGTTCATAAGCATCAATTATTCAGTGCTCAGCTTTGGCTTCTTTGTGGTCCAGCTCTCACACCCATACTTGACTACTGGAAAAACCATGGCTTTGACTGTACAGACCTTTGTCAGCAAAGTGATGTTTCTGCTTCGAATATACTGTCTAGGTTTGTCATAGTTTTTATTCCAAAGAGCAGGGGTCTTAAGACAGTCACTTACAATCACTGTTCCCTCTCACCCTTTCTTTAGTCAAAAGTAGCCACTTGATTCAACCAGGTAAAACATTTGTTCTCAACCAGGAGTGATTTTGTGCCCTGGGGGCCACTCAGCAATGTCTGAAGGCATTTTTTGGGGCATCTAATGGACATAGGCTAAGCATGCAGCAATCTTACAGTGCAAAGGTCAGCTGTGCCCCATGCCCAACAAAGACTTATATGGCCCAAAATGTCAGTAATGCCAAGGTTGAGAAATCCAGTTGAAAAATACTTCACTCATATTCTAAGCCTTGTGGCAAATAGTTCAGCCATCAAGTGAAACCTGCCTTAGGCTCCAACTCACTCTCTCTTCTGTTTTTCGACCTTCTGTGTTCCCAGGCTCTTTGCCTTCACCATTGAGACTCTGCCCTTTTTCCCAACAATGCTGTAATATACTGGCTTGCAGGTCCTTAACTCCTTCCTGACATTTGTTGCCCCCATTTGGTTCCTGGACTTCCTGGCCTTTTTTTCACCATGGGAAATGGGGGAGACTTTAATCTCTTGTTTTCTGGACTTGGAATCTACACAGTCTTCTTTCCAACCCACCCTGACCAATCTTAATCACCTGTTGCTCCCTGGCCCCCAGGGAGAACAGTATAGTTTGACTCTGTACATCAGAGCAGCCTTTAAAAGGCCTTCCCCTGTCTAACTCTGGAGACCTGACATATAATCTCTTCTTTTTGTAGTCACCTTCGAGGCTGTTGCCTATTTCTAGAATAGCCATTTATGGGTTTTAAGAGCTCATTACATGATCACTGAAAAAAACATGAACCAAAAACCTATATCCAACCTAAGCTTGGATTACAGAGACCATACATGTAGATTGACTGAGTTCCAAGTTATTAAAATCATCAAAATATTTACTGAAGTACTGTGCTAGACATTGAAGGCCAGGAGGATAGAAAATTAGAAGATCAATCCAGCATTCTTGAGATCTGACTAATAGGAATTCCATATGTGAATCCATGCATCCAAACTCTTTGGTTGTACTCTTTGACACTTGCTTTGTACTTGATTCTGTGACTTAATTTGGTCAAAGAGGAGTAGAAAATTTGATATGGAAGCTTAAAATACATTTCTGCTTCCTGTCTAAAACCTCTGTGATTATCATGAGAACTGCCTGGGTTGCCCTGCTAGAGGATGAGGCTCATGGAACAGACCTAATCTTAGCAATGCCATTTTAATTCCACTAATGGCCAGGCCACCACAAAATTTCTTGCCTAGCCAAGACCAGAAAGAACTGTCTACACAAACCCAGTCAAGATCAGTGGCACTGCATAGCTGACTGGTAGAATCCAGAATTATTATAAAAGGTTTTTATTTTAAACCACTGAAATTTAAGATGCTTTGTTAGGCATCATTATTGTGGCCATGGATAATGATACAAATAGAGAACAAAAATAAGGCCTGAAGGAAATTTTCAAAGAAATATTACAAGAAAATTTCCTCGTACTGGAGGATTAAAGTCTTTAGTCTGAAAAGCGGCCCCCCTACCCTAAGTTTCTAGCATAATTAATGAGAAAAGACTATGAAGCTACATCATGCTGAAATTTAAGTACATCATGGATTAAAGTAAAATTCTGAAAGCTTTGTGGAGGATATATGAAGTAAAATGAAAACAGAAGGAAGTCACATAGAGAAGAATAGAAATCAGAATAACGTCAGACTTTTAAGAGCAACAGTGGATTGTAAGAGACAAGAGAGCAAAGCTTTTAGAATTATGAGGGAAAATGATTTTCAGCTTTGTTTCTTTATTCAGCCAAACTATTGATTAGATATCAGGGTAGAATAAAGAAGTGCTGAGACTTAGAAGGATTAAAGCATTTATATCTTATGTGTCTTTTCATAGAAAGCTTCTGAAGGTTTAGCTTGCATAAAACAAAGAAGGAAATCAATAAAGAAAAAGACACAGAATGAAGAAAACAAAGAATTCAATATAGGAGGGCAAGGAAAAGAGGTTCAATGAAAATAACTGTTCATTAGGCTTAGAGAGCAACCGATCTAGATTGGAAGAAAGGATAGAGGACTGTGGAAGGTTTTGAGAGGAACAAGTAGAAAGAATGAAGTATTTGGTATGTTTGAACATTTGAAAAAAAAATTGACAGTTGACAAACGTGTTGGATTTGGTATAAAATAGTGATAGGTAAATGATGTAAGTGATAATTATTAACTTCAGAAAGACATTTTTATAAGTATGAAAGCAGTTGGACTTCCCAGGTGGCAATGGTGATTAAGAAACCACCTGCCAATGCAGGATACACAAAGAGCTGGGCACGACTGAAGTGACTTAGCAGTATGGAAACAGTCACATTTCATCGTTAGGCTCAATAAGGAAGAAAATCATAGTGATGTTTTAAAAATTGACTGCTGTTTTAAATATGTATTTCTACTGTGATAGGGATTAAAATGGTAATCTTAGAAATTGATCAATTAAGAAATAGCTTATACGCTTCATATTTAGACCAGAACAAACTGCTGAAAAGAGTTGGAACAGTGGCTTATAAGGTGTGGGGCTAGAGCACATGTCAGCAGATTTTTTCTGTTAAGAGCTAGAAAGTTAATGCTTTAGATTTTAGTTGACTGTATGGTTTTTGCTGTTGTAAGATGAAAGCAGTCATTGATGATCCATGAATGACTGGACATGGCTGTGTTCCAATAGAACTTTATTTATAAAAACAGTGGGTGGGATAGGTTTTGCCTGTGGGCCAGTTTCTCTATGTCTTGACTTCTAGAGGGTAAAGATGAGTGAGACAGGGATAGTTTTCCCTTCCTAATTCAAGCTTATTTATTGAACTTCCCTGCTTTTTCTTCCCTTAAATGTGGAGTTAATATAGAGTAATTTCGCATATTGCCTGTCAAATCAGTCCCCTCTCTCCTTTTTAACTGCTGAGATCCTAGTTTAGACTTTTGCCTGGATCAATGTCATAATCACTTAACCTCAGTATTTGGTCCTGAAAATGTGTATCCAATTTAATATTTATTTGTAAAGAGTTTGTGCTGTAGATTATCTGAACCAACTAACTAAATAAATACATTCTACAAATATTGACCCTATTTCTGTGGCTTAGCTGTTTCCCCTGGAATTGTTTTCCTTCCTTAACATCTTAGCTTTTCAAAATTGTTTGTATCTTTCCAGGTGCTACCTGAAATAGCTGCCTTCCTAAGAAACTGTTCTTCCTTTCTCTCTACCAGCCTCCAAACCTCCATTCACCTAGCCAACCAGAGATGATTTATCTGTCCTTTGGGAGAGATTGAATTTTGGGGTCAGGTAGTGCTGAATTCAGTGGCTTCCCAGGTGGCACTAGTGGTGAAGAACCCACTTGCCAATGCAGGAGATGTAAGAGATGCTGGTTCAATCCCTGGGTTGGAAAGATCCCCTGGAGGGGGTCATGGCAACCCCCTCCAGCATTCTTGTCTGGAGAATCCCATGGACATAGGAGCCTGGTGGGCTACAGTCCATAGGGTTGCAAAGAGTTGGACACAACTGAAGCGACTTACCATGCATGCACAGTCCTGAATTTGAATCTATACCCTACTATATACTTGCTATATGACCTTGAAAAATGTATTTATCCTGTCTGAAACTTCGTTTTGCTATCTATGAATATTTCATATAGTTCTTTATAGGGTTAAAAGTGTTTTAATATTGTTTTCTTCCTTTCTTTTCACTTTCCATAATCATTCAACCTCACATTATAATCATTCATGTGCTTCTCTTTTTGCTGTGTGAGCTTGGACACAACTGAAGCGATTACCATGCATGCACAGTCCTGAATTTGAATCTATACCCTACTATATACTTGCTATATGACCTTGAAAAATGTTTTTATCCTGTCTGAAACTTCGTTTTGCTATCTATGAATATTTCATATAGTTCTTTATAGGGTTAAAAGTGTTTTAATATTGTTTTCTTCCTTTCTTTTCACTTTCCATAATCATTCAACCTCACATTATAATCATTCATGTGCTTCTCTTTTTGCTGTGTGAGCTCTGATTGTGCCTTCTTTATTTTAAATATTCTGAAGTAGTACTCAGTAAGCATTGATTTAATTGAATTAGGAAATATTTCAATGTTGATTAGCTGAAGAATACTGATTTTATGATAAAATTAGAGAAATTTTGTATTCTACAGTTTGTTCCTTAATCTTCTTTACATGATCTATTTTTATTAGTTCACTTCTGTTTTCTCCCACATTGCAAAGGAGATGCAGCATTAGAGAAGTGAATACAGTGACTTGATTTTTCCTTTGATGGAGACTAAGCCATATGTTTGTATTGAGTCAGCTACTCCAGACTCTGAATTCTCAATCAGATGGTCAGCAGTGTTTAATTGAATTCCCAATATGTGTAAGGCTACACTGGGTGCTGTCACTCTAGGGAGGTGAGACCATCTGGAAGATCTTTTTTAAAGAGCTAGAATATGAGAATATGTCTCTTTGTATCTAAATTAAAACGGCACTAAGTTTGTCTAAGTAAATAGCTGGCATAAATGCTGTCTTTTGCCTCCCCCTCCCTTTTTATCATTCTTTCAGTCTCCAAGAAAAGGCATCCTCCTTTTTTGCTATGGCTAGGACGGTATACTTTTTCCTTGATTTCTTTCCTTCCTTCCTTTTCCCCTCCTCCCCTCTCTCCCTCTTTCTTTCTTTCTCTTTCTCTTCCTTTCTCTTTTTTGTAATACTATATGATTCTTTTTTATTTACTTAAAATATAAAGAAGACAAGAACATGAAGTTTGAAATATTATTTAAGGTTAAATTGTGGAAGAACTTGAAAATCAAACTGGGAAACTTTTACTTTATTAGGTTTGGAAGTAAGGAGTCACTAAAGTTTTTAAGGAGTGTGATGATATAACTAGGTCTGTATACAATAAATTACCAAAAAGGAGATAAAGTAATTAAGAGATCATTCAGTTCAGTTCAGTTGCTCAGTCATGTCTGACTCTTTGTGACCCCATGAATTGTAGCACACCAAGCCTCTCTGTCTATCACCATCTCCTGGAGTTCACTCAAACTCATGTTCATTGAGTCGGTGATGCCATCCAGCCATCTCATCCTCTGTCGTCCCCTTTTCATCCTCTCCCCAATCCCTCCCATCATCAGAGTCTTTTCCAGTGAGTCAATGCTTTGCATGAGATGGCCAAAGTACTGGAGGAACACCCAGGGCTGATCTCTTTCAGAATGGACTGGTTGGATCTCCTTGCAGTTCAAGGGACTCTCAAGAGTCTTCTCCAACAACACAGTTCAAAAGAATCATTTCTTCAGTGCTCAGCTTTCTTCACAGTCTAACTCTCACATCCATACATGACCGCTGGAAAAACCATAGCCTTGACTAAACGGACCTTTGTTGGCCAAGTAATGTCTCTGCTTTTCAATATGCTATCTAGGTTGGTCATAACTTTCCTTCCAAGGAGTAAGCGTCTTTTAATTTCATGGCTGCAGTCACCATCTGCAGTGATTTTGGAGCCCCAAAAGATAAAGTCTGACACTGTTTCCCCATCTAAGGACAGAAATGGTATAGACCTAACAGAAGCAGAAGATATTAAGAAGAGGTGGCAAGAATACACAGAAGAACTGTACCAAAAGGTCGTCATGACTAAGATAATCACGATGGTATGATCACTCACCAAGAGCCAGACATCCTGAAATGTGAAGTCAAGTGGGCCTTAGAAAGCATCACTACAAACAAAGCTAGGGGAGGTGATGAAATTCAAGTTGAGCTATTTCAAATCCTGAAAGAGATCATTACAGGAGACCAAATCAAAGATGACAGAGATCTGAACTAGAATAAAAACAGTGATAATTAAAGTTAAAAAAATAATACCAGTCACAGGGGCATTACACAGGTAAATTCAATAAGAAAATCAGTCATCCATTTGATCAACACCACCTGCTATGTATCTACCAGATATTATTCTAGGAACTGGAAATAGGAAAATCAAACGTACTATGGTCCTGTCCTTTACAGAGCTGACAATTTCTCTGAGCAGTTCAGTAGGGAGAACTGAAGCTATGGTGAGTAAATAAAGGGAGAAGTCAAAGACTCTCATAAGCTTTGAATCTACATGACTAAAAGGAGATCAGCCCTGGGATTTCTTTGGAAGGAATGATGCTAAAGCTGAAACTCCAGTACTTTGGCCACCTCATATGAAGAGTTGACTCACTGGAAAAGACTCTGATGCTGGGAGGGACTGGGGGCAGGAGGAAAAGGGGATGACTAAGGATGAGATGGCTGGATTGGCATCACTGACTTGATGGGCGTGAATCTGGGTGAACTCCAGGAGTTGGTGATGGACAGGGAGGCCTGGCATGCTGCGATTCATGGGATCACAAAGAGTCGGACACGACTGATCAACTGAACTGAGCTGAAGAGAATGGTAACATTTTTCAGAGTTTAGCACAGATCAGAAGAAGATGCACAGGGCAGAGTATATGGACAGCTTAATTTTTTTTTTTAATTATAAAAGTATGGTACCCATTTAAAGGAGACTTGGAAAATACACAGTAAGGTTACATATAGTTCTACTTTATGTTACAATTTTTAAGTAGATAGACATAAAGATCCCCTGGAGAAGGGAAAGTCTACCCATTCCAGTATTCTGGCCTGGAGAATTCCATGGACTACAGTGGCAAAGAGTCGGACACGACTGAATGGCTTTTATTTTCACTCACTTTCAGGATATAGTAGACCTGAAAAGCACTGTGAACCAATTCAACATCATTAAGATTTATACAGTTTTCACACAACAATAGTATACAAATTCTATTCAAGTGTCCACGGACTGTAAACTAGGAGTCACTGTAACATATCCAAAGGCATAAAAGAAGCTGCAAACATCTCATGGTCTAAAGGTATTGAAATCCTACAGAGTCTGTTCTCTTATCACTGTGGAATTATGTTAGAAATCAGTATCAAAAGATATTTGAAATACCCTCATATTTTCAAGTGCAATATGACACTTACCAAAATAGATCTTTGACCTAGCTATCGAAAGCCTTAATCAAGTTAGAGTGAAAAAGAGAGTGATTGCAGGGAAGAAAGCATTTAAATAATATGGACAGTTTTTGATATATTGGCTTTGTATAGAACATCCAGGTGAAAATATTTAGCTGGCAGTTACAAATTAATGACTAGAAAACAGAACAGAGGTAAGGACTTGTGATTTGGGAAACATCTAGCATATTATGACAGGTGAGGTTGAGAGCTAGAAAAAATAAGAAAGTATGGCATAGGTAGAACCTTGGAGACTATCTGCATTTGAAGAGATCAGGGAAGGTAAAGGAGAGTTCAGTAAAACAAAAAACAAGAAAACCAAGAAAAACAGAACAGAGCGATCAGAGAAGCAGAAGTATCATCAAGACAAAGAGAAATGTTTCCAAAGGCATGGACCTTCAGCAGCACCAGATGAAGCACAGAAATCATGGGAAAATAGGACTGAGGAAGAATGCCACTAAATTTGGGAACAAAAGAAAAATACCTGGGACATTTGAGAGAAGGGCTGAGTGATAAGAGAAAATTCAGTGTACAAGGAGCTGAAGTATCCGTGAGTGAAGAAGCATTGAAGATAGGTAGAGCATACTACTTTCTTGAAGTTTGATAGTGAAGTAAAAGAAATAATGGGCCAGTAAGTTGAGGAGTATAGAAACAGAATGACTTTTTCAGAGTAAGAAAGAATACATGAGTTACATTTTGTAGTGGGGTGGAAAGAATTAAGTGAACAAAAATTAGTAGCAACATTTTTATTTTTTTTTGACAGGAACGAGCCAGAAAGAAGGAGGAAAAGGAGCTAGTAAAGAGACAAAGATGCATAAAATAGTCTTTCAATAAATATTTGCTGCTGCTAAGTCACTTCAGTCATATCTGACTCTGTGCGACCCCATAGACAGCAGCCCACCAGGCTCCCCCGTTCCTGGGATTCTCCAGGCAAGAATACTGGAGTGGGTTGCCATTTCTTTCTCTAATGCATGAAAGTGAAAAGTGAAAGTGAAGTCATTCAGTCATGTCCGACTCTTCGCAAGCCCATGGACTGCAGCCTACCAGGCTCCTCCGTCCATGCGATTTTCCAGGCAAGAGTACTAGAGTGGGGTGCCATTGCCTTCTCCACAATAAATATTTATGAAGTGCCAATCATGGAGCTTTCTTAAGTCTACTAAGCTTCCAGAGGAAATGGAGTAATGTAATAGACATGGTAGAAAGCCTCCCCAACATCCATCCATTCTGCTCCTCCCCTGTTTCTGTCATGATGGTTGACCAAAATGGCTTACTTACACGCTGGCAGCAGGTATTGTCAGGTGGGTGTAAGGCAGATCTGTTGATTGGAGTGCTCATATGTGGTCTCTCTAACATGGCAGTGTCAAGGTACTTGGATTTCTTATGTGGCTTTAAAGTTGAGTGTTTCAAGAGAACCAGATAAAGCTATATGGCCTTTTCTGACCTAGCCTCAGAAATCACACTGTCAGCTCTGTTGCATTCTCATAATTACAAGCAATTTAGCAAGGCTGACTGATTCAAAGTAAGGACACATAGATCCGAAATCTCAATGGGAAGAGTGTCAAAGTATTTGCAGACTGTTTTAAACCCTCCACAGTTACCATAATCATATTATATACATTTGTTGAATGATTCTGACATATCAGGTATTTTGATGAACACTTTATATGAATTACCTTATATACTCCTTTTACCACAACTTTATGAATTTTTTGCTACTTTATAACCATTCTATATATAAGGAAGGGAAACCTTGGAGAGGTTATATGACTTGCCCATGGTCACACAGCTAGTAAATGATGGTCTAGACTTATACTCAGTTCTCTTTGATCCAAGAGTCTGTAGACTTAACCATCACTAAGCTGGCAATTTATCATAAGAGAACAGAATTGTGTTTTAGATATTTCATTCCTGGAAGCAGGGAGAGTAGTTAGAAGCTATTATTACTATCAGCTGCTTGTTTTATCTGTCATCACAGAAGGTAATCAATGGAAGGAGTAAAAAAGTGGGACAGGCAAGGGTATGTGTTATTGAATATTGACAGGAAAAAAAGTAACATTTTTAGGTTAGAAAGAATTTCTATGATTCTAATGATTTTCAGTACCTATCTTTATTGGTTCAAATTATTGACCATCTTCACTCTTCATCATTTATCATCTACCATAAGGTCTTAGTTTATTCATTCAGAGAGTGTCACAAGTCCTTTGGTCTGAGCTAGATATGCTTTTGGTATTTTAAAGACAGAATAAAAAATATTAGGCTTTCTTATCTTCTCTACCAAAGGCATGCTTTTTAGCTTCTTATTAGACTGAGAAAGATTTGAGGTGTGGGTTTTCTAGTTTTCCTATCAGGGATTGGCAAACTATAGGTTATGGTCCAAGCCTGTAGTTTGCTTTTTGTAAATAATGTTTTAGTGGAACATAGCCATACCCATTCATTTACACATTGTCTATTGCTGCTTTTATGCCATCACATTGGATAGCTTTTACAGAGACTGTATGGCCTGCAAAACCTAAAATATTTACTATTTGGCATCTTATAGGAAAAGTTTGTAGAGTTTTGTATAATACAGGGCCTATTTAAGTCATTCTGTTGCATATGTGAGATGCTTAGTGCAGGTCAGGGTGTAGGGTTAGGGCAGACTGGCCAGTCATATTATTGTATGTCTTAGTAGGAGAAATCAATGACTAAGTCAATTATTGGTGCATATTACAGGTCTGAAAAAAGCAGCAATCCAGAGGCCTCTTGAACTAATTCTAGCAAGTAGTATAGAATAACCATTTTAGGACAAAGCCACTCTGTTTTGTGCTGTGGGCTAGATGCTCATGAATTTGGTTCATCAGATATTATTCATAACTAGAAGTAGCAGGTGAGAGACCATTATGTGACTCTTGTCCCTGTCCCTAACTGAGGCAAGAATAGAGATCTGTTATTCAGTCGTTCAGTTGTGTCCAGCTGTTTGTTACCCCATGGACTGCAGCACACCAAGCTTCTTTGTCCTTCACCATCTCCTGGAGCTTGCTCAAACTCATGTCCGTTGAGTTAGTTATGCCATCCAACCATCTTGTCCTCTGTCATCCCCTTCTTCTGCCTTCAGAATTTACCAGTATCAGGGTCTTTTCTAATGAGTCTCTCTCCACATCAGGTAGCTGATGGACTGCAGCACACCAAGCTTCTTTGTCCTTCACCATCTCCTGGAGCTTGCTCAAACTCATGTCCGTTGAGTTAGTTATGCCATCCAACCATCTTGTCCTCTGTCATCCCCTTCTTCTGCCTTCAGAATTTACCAGTATCAGGGTCTTTTCTAATGAGTCTCCTCTCCACATCAGGTAGCTGAAGTACTGGAGCTTCAGCTTCATCATCAGTCCTTCCAATGAATATTCAGAATTGATTTCATTTAGGATTGACTGGTTTGATCTCCTTGCAGCCCAAGGGACTCTCAAGAATCTTCTCCAACACCACATTTCAAAAGTATCAATTCTTCAGCATTCAGCTCTCTGTTACGGTTCAGCTCTCACATCCATACATGGCTACTGTAGCTTTGACTATATGGACCTTTGTTGGTAAAGTAATGTCTCTGCTTTTTAATATTTTGTCTAGGTTTGTCATAGATTTTCTTCCAAGGAGCAAGTGTCTTTTAATTTCATGGCTGCAGTCACCATCTGCAGTGACTTTGGAACCCAAGAAAATAAAGCCTCTCACTGTTTTCAGAGATCTGTAGGTTATCCTTAATTTACTATTTTTTATTTTTCTATTTTTTCCAAAAGCGTTATAACATTTTTGTTTTGTTATGGGCTTCTGTATGCTGATTTTACACATTATTACATTTAGTGCCCCTTTGTATCCAGGAGATTTTTTGGTTTACATTATTGTGCATTTTACTCATTCTCACGCCCTATTTAGGACATTGTTGTTTCAGCCATAGGACTGACCCAGATGTTCAGAAACGGCATCCAGAGAGAGATACCTCCAGGCACTGTTGGCACATAATCGAGTTATGGTTATGCTTTGTACACTTATTCTTGGGCATGTACTCAGGATTTATTTAGAGTAAATGTATATTCTTTCCAGTGATTTTGCTTTTATTTCCTTAGTTTTGGAAATGTGCTTATGCATTTACTAATGTTACAGGAATGACTTTGTCACACAGCCGTGAATATTTTACCTACCTAAATTGTCAATGAAAGTACTTTTTAACTGTTAATGATTTACAAAAAGCCTTTTTTATTGTGTGTAATTAGAGGAAATTAAAACAACTCTCTCTTAATATGTAGTAAGAGTTAATTTAATTAGTTGCTCCTTTGGAAATAGGTTATTGATTCACTTTTCCTATACACAGAAAAATTAAAATAACATAGTGTGTCTTCTTTTACAAAGGAGAAAACTACATTACTCTAGGCATATATTTTGTCCTTTGTGTTTTACAAGTAACTGAATGAATTTACTCTTTAAAAAGTGAGCCTTAAATAAATACAGTGACAGGCAATTACTTTGTATCTTTCTCAGTTGAATAATAAAAAATAAATCTTTTTAATTGCTTGTTTTTAGTTGCATTTATGCTCCTGAAAAAAATTGTGCTAATATATCATTTCAATTTCTTGTGAAAATATTTGTGCTACAATGAACCTGTGCTGATGGGATTCCTGTGATGATAGGATTTCTGAAAATGATGGTAAGAACCTTCAGATGATATGTAGGCTTACTCCAATTTGTTTATGATGAATAGGTGTCTCCAAACAGGGGTTGTGTGTGCTTAGTTATTCAGTCATATCTGACTCTTTACAACGCTATGGACTGTAGCTTGCCAGGCTCCTCTGTCCATGGGGATTCTCCAGGCAAGAATACTGGACTGAGTTGCCATGTCCTCTTCATGGGATCTTTCCTACCCAGGAATCGAACCCAGGTCTCCCACATTGCAGGCGAATTCTTTACCATTTGAGCTACCAGGGAAGCCCAAATCAGCTAATTGTTAACCCAAGAAAATAAAGCCTCTCACTGTTTTCAGAGATCTGTAGGTTATCCTTAATTTACTGTTTTTTATTTTTCTATTTTTTCCAAAAGCGTTATAACATTTTTGTTTTGTTATGGGCTTCTGTATGCTGATTTTACACATTATTACATTTAGTGCCCCTTTGTATCCAGGAGATTTTTTGGTTTACATTATTGTGCATTTTACTCATTCTCACGCCCTATTTAGGACATTGTTGTTTCAGCCATAGGACTGACCCAGATGTTCAGAAACGGCATCCAGAGAGAGATACCTCCAGGCACTGTTGGCACATAATCGAGTTATGGTTATGCTTTGTACACTTATTCTTGGGCATGTACTCAGGATTTATTTAGAGTAAATGTATATTCTTTCCAGTGATTTTGCTTTTATTTCCTTAGTTTTGGAAATGTGCTTATGCATTTACTAATGTTACAGGAATGACTTTGTCACACAGCCGTGAATATTTTACCTACCTAAATTGTCAATGAAAGTACTTTTTAACTGTTAATGATTTACAAAAAGCCTTTTTTATTGTGTGTAATTAGAGGAAATTAAAACAACTCTCTCTTAATATGTAGTAAGAGTTAATTTAATTAGTTGCTCCTTTGGAAATAGGTTATTGATTCACTTTTCCTATACACAGAAAAATTAAAATAACATAGTGTATCTTCTTTTACAAAGGAGAAAACTACATTACTCTAGGCATATATTTTGTCCTTTGTGTTTTACAAGTAACTGAATGAATTTACTCTTTAAAAAGTGAGCCTTAAATAAATACAGTGACAGGCAATTACTTTGTATCTTTCTCAGTTGAATAATAAAAAATAAATCTTTTTAATTGCTTGTTTTTAGTTGCATTTGTGCTCCTGAAAAAAATTGTGCTAATATATCATTTCAATTTCTTGTGAAAATATTTGTGCTACAATGAACCTGTGCTGATGGGATTCCTGTGATGATAGGATTTCTGAAAATGATGGTAAGAACCTTCAGATGATATGTAGGCTTACTCCAATTTGTTTATGATGAATAGGTGTCTCCAAACAGGGGTTGTGTGTGCTTAGTTATTCAGTCATATCTGACTCTTTACAACCCTATGGACTGTAGCTTGCCAGGCTCCTCTGTCCATGGGGATTCTCCAGGCAAGAATACTGGACTGAGTTGCCATGTCCTCTTCATGGGATCTTTCCTACCCAGGAATCGAACCCAGGTCTCCCACATTGCAGGCGAATTCTTTACCATTTGAGCTACCAGGGAAGCCCAAATCAGCTAATTGTCATTTAAGGGAAGATTATTTAAAAAAGGGTGTATATATGAGGTGACAGATGTGTTAATTAAACTTGATGGTGAGAATCGTTTTACAGTGTTTATGTGTGTCAAATCATCATGCTATATACTTTAAATATTATAATTTTGTCAGTTATACATCTTACTTGGTATTTATAGACCTGGTGGCTTGTTCTGATAATTTAGTTAGGAAATGAAAGCTGCTTGCTCTCTGAGAATGTACATGGGTAAGAATGTGCAGATGATCTTTGATTTTTGATCTGTTGAGTCAAGTTACTGGCCATTTTGGCAATATTGGCAACAAATTGGAGCTTGAATCTTACAAAGAGTATAAGTGTGTGACTGATTCTGGTGTATAAGCTAGGGGTTTCATATTGCCAGTGGTGATCTGATGTTTAGAATGCTTGCATTTACCTCTTATGATATGTGAACAACTCGACTCATGTAAGAAGGAAGATATATATGGTTGTTTGTTACTTGGTAATAATATTACCGTAAACTTCCCTGGTGGCTCAGTGGTAAAGAATCTGCCCGCTGTGCAGGAGATATGAGTTTGATCCCTGGGTCGGGAAGATCCCCTGGAGAAGGAAGTGTCAACCACTCCAGTATTCTTGCCTGGAGAATCCCATGGACAGAGAAGCCTGGCAGGTACAGTCCATGGGGGTGCAAGAGTTGGATATGACTTAGTGACTAAACCACCACTAAGCCACAGCCACCATATATAGGTAAACAACAAGGACCTACTGTATAGCATAGGGAACTGTATCCAATGTCTTATAATGACCTATAATGGAAAAGACTTTGAAAAACAATGTATATATAAAGCTGAATCACTTTGCCGTACACTTGGATTTAATACAGCTCTGTATATTAGTCATACTTCAGTTTGAAAAAATGTTAAAAAAAGAGTGCTACAGAGTCTTACAAATCATAATCACATACAGGTAATCACTTACCTCCTATCACCTTTGCCAAATTCTTTGAGTTAGATACAAGTCCCTGCTCACACTCAAAGGCAGGATTACTAAGAGTTAGGGATCATGGGTTAACTTAAAAGTGTCTGCTATAAAAGGGAAAAGAAAACTGGATTATCTTGCCCTCAGGATTTTCTTTTCACCTATTATAAATAACTTGAAGGCAGGATTCATGGTTGATTCATTCTGAATCTTTTGGTCTTTCCATTACCTACCTACTAGATAGTGTTTTATATTTAGTTGGGACTCAGTTGGTACTTGTAGACTTAATTAATTATTATCCTATAAAACTGCTATCAAAGAAAGTGTATTCCCTTGTACTTGGCTTGACAGTCTGACTCTTTGAAAGTTGAAAGCCATTGTTTATGAACTGAGACTGTTAAAGTTTTAATTATTTCTAGCAATGTCTATTTTATCATCTCTTCCATTAAACAGTAATTTTTAATAAATCCCTCCTTCTCAGAAAACCGCTATACTTGTGCTCTATTTAAAGTTGAATACAGATTACCTTGTTAACTCAATATAGCAGTGGTAATAGTTGTCTGAAAAAGATCTTGAATCTTATGCCATGTTGTTAGGAGAGACTAACAGCTATATAAGGTGTTCCTTCTTTTCATAGTATTTTGTTTCTTTGTCTGTCAACATAATGTTTTCTTTCCAAATGAGCAGGCAAAAGTAGCAAGTGCTTTTTATTTTTGTCTGTGAGAAAAATTATGAGCTGCCAGATCAAAGGAGAAGCATTTCTAACTCTGAGACTTGTGCTTCTAAAGAATCATATTCAGCATTGTAGAAATATTAATTATGTGTATACTTAATATCCATATGGCCCTAGGCAGGCATTTTGCAAAGCCATGTCATTTGTAATTCTTTCTCCTTGGATAGATAAGGTGGAAGCTAGATAACTATAGAATACCAAAAAACAGTTTTATAGCATGAACTAATGCAAGGTCAGAAAAATAAAGTCCAACAATGAGGGGGAAATATGCAACAAAGATTTTGGGTCTTTGTGGAATGAAGGAAGACCTTAGTAAGTCAATATTAATCTAATAGTAACAGAGAAACTAGAATCCAGGAATACAGTATATGATAATCAGAGGGAGGCATGGTTCATGTTGAATGTGAAAGAGAGGCAAATATTCCCACTTATTAAACAAAACCATATAGTAAATGGTACCATGAATAATCAAAGAAGACACAGTTACCAAATGCGGTGAGATCCTTAGATGCAGCTGTAATTATGTGTATATGTTAGGAGGGAAAACTATTTGGATGAATTTTGGTATGACTCTGAAGAGATTTTATTTTTATCTTTTGTTACTATCTATGCTAGGCAGAGTCTAAGGTGACCTCCAAGATTCTTACTCTCTGGTGCGCTTGTTTGGTATGGTCCTCTTAAATGGCTCCTATATAATCCTTTTCATTTGAGTTTGGGCAGAACTTGTGAATATGTTGAGTCATTACACCTGTGATTAGGTTATAACTCAGTGCACTTTAATAAAAAACCTGGCCTGATCCAGTAGGTGAGCCTTTAAAAGGATTTTTTCCTGTAGTTCAGGAAATTCAAAACTTGTCATACATCAACATGAGTTAGCAATAGAGGGCCTACTGAGGGGACCATGTGGTGAGGAATTGGGGGTGACATCAAGGGGCTGAGTGTGGCTTCTGGTTGACAACCAGCAAGAGAATGGAGGTCAGTCTTAACAATAGCAAGGAACTGAGTTTTGAAACAACCAGTAATCTTGGAGGAGGATCCCACACTCTAGATGAAACCATAGCCCTGACAGATACAGATTTCAGCCTAGTGAGATCCTGACCAGAGGATCCAGCTAACCCAGACTCCTTACCACAGGAACTGTGAGATGATGGATCTGTGTTGATTTAAGCTGCATGGCACCTTATATATGGTGTACATATCAAAATTAACACTTTCCTAAACAAGCTCCATCTCTTTTCAGCTTTGTGTCTATACTCAGGTATTCTCTTCCCTGGAATAATTTCTGTTGTAAAACTGTTCTAGCCTTCATTTATGGCCCATCTCATTTGCCATCCCCTTATTTACGGTTTCTCTATTTGTGTAGATGAATGCTATCTCTTTGTCCCCTGAATCTGTAGTGTTCTTTGTATCTTTGTCATGTCACTTACATATTTTAATTGTAAAAGAATTATTTGTATTCATGGTTTATGCTTTTTGTTTTTAATTTGTTTATTGATTTGAACAGGAAATACATATATTCAAATATTCCAAATATTTGAAAAGAATATTTCAAAATATTCTTTTGAAAGAATGTATGATG
>SJYC01093657.1:0-23937 GCA_006408675.1 Madoqua kirkii | reverse complement strand
ACACACACACACACACACACATACATACACACAAACACAGGGTTCTCCATAGTAACAAAACCAGTAGCATGATACACACACACACACACACACACACACACACACAATGGTGGTTTAGTTGCAAAATCATGTCTAACTCTTGTGACCCCATGGACCCTCCTCTGTGCATGGGATTTCCCAGGCAAGAATACTGGAGTGGGTTGCCATTTCCTTCTCCAGGGAATATTCCCCACCCAGGGATCAAACCTGCATCTCTTGCATTGCAGGTGGATTTTTTACTGCTGAGCCACCAGGAAAGCCCACATATATGTATAGTAAATATAAATATAAGGAATTGGATCACATGATCAGGGAGGCTAAGTCCCAAAAATATGTAAGGTGAGTCGACAAGCTGAGGCCTCAGGAGAGCTGATGGTGTACTTCCAGTGTGAAGATCAGCAGGCTTGACCCAGGAAGAGTCAGTGTTTCTGCTTCAGTCAAAAGCAGAAGAAAACTGATGTTCCTGTTTGAAGGCAGGCAAGCAGGAGAAATTCTGTCTTAACGTGGGCGAAGGCCAACCCTTTTGTTTTATTCAGGCTTTCAACTGATTGGATGATGCCTAGCCACATTAAGGAGGGCAATCTGCTCTACTCAGTCTACTGACTGTCTCTTATACACATCTAATCCTATAAAGTATTATGATCAGTGAAACTTTCAGGAAAACCATAATATTTATAAAATGGGGTCATCAATAAATATCTTTTTAGTATTTATAACTTATAAAACAAAGTTTTAATTATATTTTTTAATATAACATTTTTAATGGGACCTTATAGTGTTCATCAGATAACATGGAGCTCATTATGGTTTTTAATTGTACTCTGTAATTTAAAAAGTCCCTTATAAACATTATCAAAGAGAGAGTATTCCTGGATAACCTTTGCATTTTAAGTAGTCTCAGTGTTAGTGATGTTTCTAGGGCAAATATTGAACACATGTAATATTTTGAATAATATCAATTTATGAAAGTTTATCAATTTATCTAGTGATTATAGAAACCACTTGGAGTTAGTTTGTTCAGTTATGTAAATTTCCATAATGATTTGTACACAGTAGGGGTGACTCAGAGGTTAAAGTGTCTCCCTGCAATGCAGGAGACCCAGGCTTGATCCCTGGGTCTGGAAGATCCCCTGGAGAAGGAAATGGCAACCCATTCTGGTATTCTTGCCTGGAAAACCCCAGGGCATAGATTTTGGACAGAGCAATCTGGTAGGCTATAGTCCATGGGGTTGCAAAGAGTTGGACACGACTGAGCGACTTCACTTTCTTTTTACTTTTCTGGCTCCAACAAACTGAAACCTAATTCAGATCAGCTTAGGCAAAAAAGAGAATTTATATACTAATGTGACTGAGATTGAGAGGCAAGGTGAGGCTAAGCTTAAGGAATGAATGGGACAAGGGAGTTGGGTATTATCAGCAGGGACCTTTTTTAAGCTCTAGCTTTTGCCTCGGTGTGTTTACTTTGTTCTCTTAGGCCTGATTACTGTGCATGGCTACTGGTAAAAAAGGACTTTAGTCAACTCTGTTTCAGTTTCTAAATTGAAAAAAAAAAATCTCATTTGTATGTGTAGCTTTTTATGGTCTCAGCTTGGATCAGGTGTCCCTCCCTTCCCATTGGCCAAGCAACAGTGGCCTAGAGAATAGAAAGAATTTTCAAGAAGATTCCAATTCATATTCTAACTACATAATTAGAGATGAGGTAGGAATATTTCTAGTAGGTTGTGGGATGGAGGTTGGGGCAGATGAGGAAAGGGGATGATAATTGCAATACCTTTTGAGATGGGGATGAAAGGGAAAGGTAGGAGAGATGTTTTAACAAGAGTCAATAGGAGATCATTTGAATTATGTATTAGTCAGGGTTCTCCATAGTAACAAAATCAGTAGCATGATACACACACACACACACACACATACATACACACAAACACAGGGTTCTCCATAGTAACAAAACCAGTAGCATGATACACACACACACACACACACACACACACACACAATGGTGGTTTAGTTGCAAAATCATGTCTAACTCTTGTGACCCCATGGACCCTCCTCTGTGCATGGGATTTCCCAGGCAAGAATACTGGAGTGGGTTGCCATTTCCTTCTCCAGGGAATATTCCCCACCCAGGGATCAAACCTGCATCTCTTGCATTGCAGGTGGATTTTTTACTGCTGAGCCACCAGGAAAGCCCACATATATGTATAGTAAATATAAATATAAGGAATTGGATCACATGATCAGGGAGGCTAAGTCCCAAAAATATGTAAGGTGAGTCGACAAGCTGAGGCCTCAGGAGAGCTGATGGTGTACTTCCAGTGTGAAGATCAGCAGGCTTGACCCAGGAAGAGTCAGTGTTTCTGCTTCAGTCAAAAGCAGAAGAAAACTGATGTTCCTGTTTGAAGGCAGGCAAGCAGGAGAAATTCTGTCTTAACGTGGGCGAAGGCCAACCCTTTTGTTTTATTCAGGCTTTCAACTGATTGGATGATGCCTAGCCACATTAAGGAGGGCAATCTGCTCTACTCAGTCTACTGATTTACATGTTAATCTCATTCAAAATCATCCTCATAGAAACATAGAATAATGTTTGACCACATCTCTGGGCACCCCATGCACAGTGAAGTGGACACATACAGTGAAACATAACAAGGTGATACATGGTAGAATACGGGTTGGGCTGTGTTTTGTACTAAATAGTTCTAATATAGAGCAAGTTTAAATTATACTGATAAGCATTGAAGTGAAGTGAAGTGAAGTCGCTCAGTCGTGTCCAACTCTTTGCGACCCCATGGACTGTAGCCCACCAGGCTTCTCTGTCCATGGGATTCTCTAGGCAAGAATAGTGGAGTGGGTTACCATTTCCTTCTCCAGGGGATCTTCCCAACCCAGGGATCGAACCCAGTTCTCCAGCATCGGAGGCAGACGCTTTAACCTCTGAGCCACTAGGGAAGCTTGGAAAGCCTTGTTCTTCTGAATGTTTTTCATTTTTATTGTAGCCAAAACATATTAACACTTTATCAACCTATAAAATGGGAAGATATTTGGAATGTGAAATGGGTATATAAACAACCAATCTTATGATAAATGAAACTGGAGTCTGCTGGCCTAAATACCTGCTTAAAAGCCATCTATGTAGATATGGGATATAAATCTTCAAAAAAGAGAATACATCTATTGAAGAACTTCCTTGGTGGTCCAGTAGCTAAGACTCCATGCTGCCAGTGCAGGGGGCAGAGTTCAGTCTTTGGTCTGAGAACTAGATCCCAGTAAGCCACAACTAAGAGTTTTCTTGCTTCAACTTAAGATACTACATTCAGTTCAGTTCAGTTCAGTCGCTCAGTCGTGTCTGACTCTTTGTGACCCCATGGACCATAGCACGCTGGACTTCCTTGTCCATCACCAACTCCTGGAGCTTGCTCAAACTCATGTCCATCGAGTCGGTGATGCCATCCAATGATCTCATCCTCTATCATCCCCTTCTCCTCCTGCCTTCAATCTTTCCCAGCTTCAGGGTCTTTTCTAAGGAGTCAGTTCTTTGCATCAGGTGGCTAAAGTACTGGAGTTTCATCTTTAGCATCAGTCCATCCAATGAATATTCTGGACTGATTTCCTTCAGGGTTGACAGGTTGATCTCCTTGAAGTCCAAGGGACGCTCACGAGTCTTTTCCTACACCATAGTTCAAAAGCATCAGTTCTTCAGTGCTCAGCTCTTTATAGTCCAACTCTCACATGTACATGACTACTGGCAAAACCATAGCTTTGATTAGATGGATGTTTGTCAGCAAAGTAATGTCTCTGCTTTTTAATATGCTGTCTAGGTTGATCATAGCTTTTCTTTCAAGGTCTTACGCTGCAACTAAGTTTTCTTCCAAGATCCTATATGCCACAACTAAAACAGATTTTGCATCCCGCAATAAAGATTGACAGTCCCACATGCCACAGTTAGGACCTGGTGGAGCCAAATAAATAAATATATAGATATTAATTGAGTTAAAGTAGTAGCTGAGAATTTCTTTGAATGTTAGATGTGATTAGGGAATATTTCAGTTTGTGAAAAATTAAAGTCAGCTTTACCATTGGGAGAAAAGGATGCCTGTTAGGTGAGAATTATGCTATTAACTTTGTATTAGGTTTTCACAAAAAACTTCTGTTTTATTGTATTCAATGGGTAAAATCAATTTATTTGAAACAGTTTACCTTTTCTTTTGCAATAAAATTTTTAGTTAGGTTTTGTACATTGGTTTTTCAGACATAATGCTGTTGCACACTGAATAGACTATAGCATAATGTAAGCATAACTTTTATATACACTGAGAAATGAAATAACTCATGTAACTCATTTCACTGTTGTGGTTTAGAATTGAATATCTCTGAGATATACCTGTGAATGCTGTAGGTTTTGCAGGTCACGTCTCTCTTGTAGATGCTTGATTCTGCCATAGATCATATGTATGTGAATGGGTGTGGCTATTCCATTAAAACTTTACTTATAGGAGGACATGGGCCAAATGCCATAGTTTACAGATCCTTATCTGGTCTAGTGCTCTCAGGCTTGCAGAGAAAAGAGGAGGGGAGGGCTGGATGGCAGATTAACCTAAGGGGCCTGGTTCAGAGGGCTCCACTTACAGGGCTGTGCAGCTTTCACACCTTTTCCATGGGACAGACAGGTTTGTGAATACCTAAAATGACTACTGCCAGCCCTGTTGCATGGCACAGAAGGAGCAGGTCAGTTCACCAGGCTCAAGGCTCTTTCCCTCAGCAACTTTGGGATCTCACTTAGCTCGCCTTTTTCAGTGCTCTTGCATCTCTGAGTCAGAATGTCTCTAGTAAGAGATCGGCCCTCAAATTTCTCTTCCTTCCTCTTGTGAAGGACAGGTGGCTGACATGGTGACCAGTTGGCCGTGGTGGCTCTGGGATCACTGAAGTTCTGTGTTTCTGTTACAGGTCCCCATTTCTCTGTTAGGTATAGCCCTAACATTCTCCAGTACATGTAACCCCAAACCTAGCTGTGTGGGGAAATGCAGGTGGGACTGCTCACATAAGCATGGCCCACCCTCGTCAATAGCCAGCCTGGTCCCAGTGCTCTTGGTGAGTAACTCCTGCTGTGAGAGCTCCCTGGGTATATGTGGCCCTTGGGCTGTGTACTTGCATTATTCTTTAAAGCTGCTCTGGGCTGGGCTTGCAGGCTGTCTGCTTCCTTTGTTTTGACATGTGACACAACAGGCTGTGAATCGTTGTTCTGGACAGGGAGGGCAGGTCAAGGCAAGCTGACAGTACTGGGGAATGAAGCAGAGTTTATACTGGGCCCATGGGACCCCATAGTAGGAACATTCTGACACTGAGTCACTGTTGAAGGATAAGACCTGATGCTCATTGAAGGCAACCAGCTTCCCTATGTAAAAGCCACCAGGTAACTCCTCCAGTTACTTGTGGACCACCCTTGAGCTGGAACACTCCTTGCACATTCCCTTAGCTTTGAGGTTGACTGACAGCACTCACAGCAGATGCCACAGTGTAATACATCAGCACCCTCTTCTCTTTGAAAAGTTCTAGATTTTCATCAAAGTAGCCAGGGAAGTAACTGAATTTCCTGATGTCTGGGGCTAAGGAGCCATAGAATTGTCCTATTTTGCTTTCATAGGAGTTTTTGTAGTCCAATAGGATTGTATCACTTTCTTCTTGATTTGCCTGAGGCAGAAACTTTTCTACTTTGTGAAGTTCACCTAGGGATAAATGGGTTCCGGGCTTCTTGTAGGAGGTCTTATTGGGACTAATCCCCACGGGCACAATTTCTTCAAACTCACCAACATGCAGTTCTGGAAAACAGCAAACTCTTCCTTGCTGGTCTTAAAATTGTCCTTACACATGTAATCCTCAAACAGTGGGCAGTAAAGCATCACTTCTATGTAGAGTCTGGTGGCTAATCTGCTTCCACCAACTGTCTCATTCATTCCTTCCATAGCAAAACAAACTAGTCATGGCTCTCCAGAGTTCCATGGTGAGCATTCTCAATCACATCCGGGCTCCTTGAAAAAGAGGTGAAGCCTCTTTCTGGGCTTGCCTGTGAGGTGCAGGAGCTGTCTGCCAGGCACAGACCCAGTCAGGATTCTTCAGGTCATAGTAGCAGTAATAAAGTAGCAAGTTCCCCTTCGTCATTAGCCCCCGTCATTCATCAGCTCATCAGGGCTAAAGCAGCCTATATCAGGGAGCCAAGCAGATACTTCATGGTTACGGGTAAGGTCCTCTATGAAAGGGTTCCCTTTGTCTGAAGACTCAAGACTCTTTGAGATGCTCAGTGTCACAGCCAGCTGCTTTAAAGCAAGTGGTTTGGAAAATCTCATCAGCATGTTGTGTTGCCACATGTCTGTCGATGCTGATTGGGTCTGTAAGCAGTTGCTGATGCCAAATTCCACCATTTTTTTTTTTTTTTTTACATTTAAAAGGAGATGCTGGAACTTCTTTAGTTTTGACAAAAGGGCAAATGCCTTTTTCTTTGCAAATGAGTATTTCTTCTTTGTAATGACATCTAACTCTGCTTTGAGTCTGTTACTGGGATTGATAAGACTTGTGTCTTTCAAATCCAGGTCTAAAAACCTTAAAACACAGGCCTGCAGGTCATCTCCTTGGTCTGGTGGGGTAAAAGAAGGCATCTGGTTTGGTTTCATCAGTGGGCATATTTCTTTCAGTTAACTATGTCCTCACTCTGGAAGTTAGGCCATTGACCTACCTCTTATGGGCTGATTAACCTTGCCCCTTGAGGATACTCTTGACAAAGCTTAATATTGTGTCATCAAGCACAGGAGAAATATTTATAGAGTCTAGCCCCAACATGACAAAGCAGGACAAAGAAGAGAGGATTTGGAGCCGAGATACAATAAGTTGATAACTAGCACACCCTAGATCTAGTGTTTATTTTGATTTTGGTGCTTAGGATTCCTGGACCATGTGTAGATAGTATAAATTTAAAGCTGAAAGTCTTGAGGGTAGGTTATAGTCAAGAATTCTCAGGAAGACTTTTTTCATTCTTCCCAGAGTGCAGGCTGAAGCACATTTCTTTTCATCTTGTATGCTAGTGATACCCAAGCAGATAGCCCTCTGAAGGTATCAGCTTTCTACAGAGATTTGGATCTCATCTTGTCAAAGGCTGTAAAAACCCAATCTCATTGGTTACCTAACTGGAAAACCTTTCCAAGGTAAATTGTAGGTGAGCTCCTTAGCTTATTGCTCTGGTTTGCAGTTTCTTTTTCTTTTCTTTTTTTTTTTTTAGGGATTTCTTTCACATTCTCTTGAGCTCTAACTCCACTTTTCTATCCATGCAGGGCTTTTTTAATTTGCTTTGTCTTATTTCTGTGCCCAGTGGCTCAGATGGCAAAGTGTCTGTCTACAACGCGGGAGACCTGGGTTCAGTCCCTGGGTTGGGAAGATCTCCCGGAGAAGGAAATGACAACCCACTCCAGTATTCTAGTCTGAAAA
Source organism: Madoqua kirkii (assembly GCA_006408675.1). Taxonomy (NCBI): domain Eukaryota; kingdom Metazoa; phylum Chordata; class Mammalia; order Artiodactyla; family Bovidae; genus Madoqua; species Madoqua kirkii. Next base: position 16,428 of record SJYC01093657.1, on the reverse strand, counting down.
ATCCCATGGATGGAGGAACCTGGTAGGCTATAGTCCATGGGGTCACAAAGAGTCATACATGACTGAGCAATATTTACTTTAAATTAACTTTATTTCTGTGCCAGTGTAAGCCTTCCTTCAGCCACTCTCCCATCCTTTGTCATGACTTTCAAAGACATCTATTTTAGGTGTTGAGGTTACAACAAAAGAGACATATCCCAGTGTTCTCATGGAGCTCATCTTTTTAAAGATAAAGTAAAATAGATAGCATATTACTCTATTAGGTGATGATAGGTGTTATGAATAAAAGTGAGGTAGGATAAAGAAATAAAGTAATGAAGATGCTGTTTCATAGAGGTCAGGTTAGGCCTCGCTGATAGGATGTTGGTTCTTGGTTAGTCACTTAGTTGTGTCCAACTCTTTTGGAATCCCAGAGTATTGGTAGTGTAATGGCAAAGCCTGTAAGTGTTAATTATATATTTGCATAATGAGCAGTTCATATGGGTGTCCTAAGTAATGTTAACTCATAAACTGAGCTAAGAGATTGGATATTGCTTCAATAACTCAAATATTAATATGTTTTAAAAAGATAATGAGGAAAATCCTGAGGACAATTCCTTGAGCACTGTCAGTCTTTAATATTTCCTATTATAAATGCTTCAAGTGTTGAATAATAAATGATCTATAAGATAATACACTATGCAGTGTTTTGACATGCATTATAATCTCATCATCTTTTCCAGGCTCTGTTGCTCCTCCTATAGTCACTGCCTCTGTTAATGGTGCACCACCATCCATCTTGTTGTTTATGCCATTAGTTTGCTTTTTCCCCATTCAGCATGCATTTAAGTGCCTGCATGTGTTATTAGATGCTGAGAATCAGGGCAGGTAAACTAGAATGAGGTAAGTGAGGTACTTGCCTTGGGTAGAAAATTTAACAAGATGCGAAAAAACCCTCGGTAATCATGATAAATACTATTTTAATGCAGTGTTTAAAAAAATCAATGTATGTGAAAAATCCGTAATGAATGAAATATCAAAGTTTTAAATAAAAAAGGGATTCAGATATGTCATTGTTATCATTAAGTGACTTAATTATGTCCAACTCTATTGTGACCCTATGGACTGTAGCCCAGCCAGGCTCCTCTGTCCATGGGATTTTCTAGGCAAGAATACTGCAGTGGCTTGCCATTTCCTTCTCCAGGGGATCTTCCTGAGCCAGGGATCAAACTCTTGTCTCCATGTCTCCTGCATTACAGGTGGGATTCTTTACTGCTTTGCCACCAGGAAGCCCAGATTCAGCTTTGCCATGACATAAATCCAAAAGTGAGTGCCTCACTTTCCAAACATAACCTCTGGCTCTGCTGACCATGTAATGGGAATACGTCATAGTATCTGCCCATAAAGAGTTTATCAGTAGGAGGAGAAAGATGTGACTAAAGTACAAAAACAGAAGTCCCTAAGGTAGAAATAAAATAGGGATTCAAAGAAGTTTCTTCAAAGGGGATGTAGGGATTAGGGAAGAACCTCGGTTGACTTAGACATCTTTCTTCCTTGTGCTATGAGTTAAGTCGCTCAGTTGTGTCTGACTCTGCGACCCCATGGACTGTAGCCCACCAGCCTCCTCTTCCTTGTTTTACCAAATTTTGACTTTCTTTCAAAAATCCCTTTTGAATATATCCTTTCTTTTTCTCTAAACCCTCTCCTATTTAAAATCCTTTAATAATTATCAATCACCTTCATTATAAAAGCCTAAAAGGTGTCCAAACCATTTAATGATCTCAGCTTTACCTTTATCTTGGTGTTCTCCCTTGATTCAGACTTATACTCTGTCTGGTTCTCCAAATGGCTTTGTGTGTGCCATTTCCTCTTCCTGGGAAGTCATTGCTGCTTTTCTCCTCACAACTAAATTCTGTTCATACTTCAGCACTCAGCACAGACATTGCCTTCCCAGGGGCTGTGGTTTACATGTATGTGTCTTTGGTGCCTATTACAGGTAGTTAATATTTGTAAAATATCTAGATCATCCTTGGTGAAAAAGAGTTCACACTTTTGTGCCTGTGCACATAACTTCCATCCCAGCCACCATGTTTGCTCTATAAGCATCAACATGGTTAAGGACAGAGGCTGTCTGACATGAGGTGGATCATCTTTTCCACGTAGATGCTCATTTATACTTTGTTGCTACTCTGTTTACTCCTATAGGGTCATCTGCATGCTTCTTTTATAGACCTCTTTGTGTCTGATCATCCATTTTGCTCCTTCCAGGCTCCTGACAAATTAGCAGAGCTATTAGCCATTGACTAATAATTCATATATATCCTTACCTCAAATCACTTCTCTCTCATACAAAGATGATGAACCTCTGCTTGATGTTGGAATTTTCTTTCACTTCTGTCCTTCAGAATAGTGATACACAGACTGACCATGTGAAGGACTTTTTGTTTTGAGTCATCATGATTGATCATTTTGTAAAATATAAAATCACACACTTGGTTTTTGCGATAATGTAAAGTTATGACCAACCTAGATAGCATATTGAAAAGCAGAGATATTACCTTGCCAACACAGGTCTGTCTAGTCAAGGCTATGGTTTTTCCAGTGGTCATATATGGATGTGAGAGTTGGACTGTGAAGAAAGCTGAGCGCCGAATAATTGATGCTTTTGAACTGTGGTGTTGGAGAAGACTCTTGAGAGTCCCTTGGACTGCAAGGAGATCCAACTAGTCCATTCTAAAGGAGATCAGTCCTGGGTGTTCATTGGAAGGACTGATGCTGAAACTGAAACTTCAATACTTTGCCCACCTCATGCGAAGAGTTGACTCATTGGAAAAGACTCTGATGCTGGGAGAGATTGGGGGCAGGAGGAGAAGGGGACAACAGAGAATGAGATGGCTGAATGGCATCACTGACTTGATGGACATGAGTTTGAGTGAACTCCGGGAGTTGGTGATGGACAAGGAAGCCTGGCGTGCTGCGATTCATGGGGTTGCAAAGAGTCAGACACGACTGAACAACTGAACTGAACTGAAAGTTGATATAAATGTTTTCAACTGTGTACTCTCACTGTTTATACTTATGTATATATGTCTATCTTGTTGTGGAACGATAAAAAACAGTTTATGAGCTTGCTTTCGTCTGTGGACCACATTTTAAGTAACACTGAAGTAGTTCATTCCTGCATGGGCTATAGTGTAATAGTGGATTTTTATCTTGTATGAACACATCAAATGGATCCATCTGTGAGCTGTATGTTTTGTGCTGGAGCCACTCTTTGAGAGTTGCACATGTTTTGTGTGTGTGTGTGTGTGTGTGTGTGGCATATGGCTATGTTGTTCCTTCTGATTTATTACCTGAAAGAGGGTAAAGGGTAAGTGATATCAGGGGCTTCCTTTGCCCTTTTCTATCATAATGGATCTTATTTCACAGAACCAATGTTTAGGTTTTGGCTGCTGCTAAATATTTCCATCTCAATTATGTATTCAAGGGCCAGATACATAACCAGATGGTGAGTCTGTAGACCCATTGGGCCAACTGTGAGATGGACTTGGACCTGGACTCCTTTTATTATTTGGACTGTATATGTTTCCATTCTCACTGGGTTGCCATATAAATATTTTGGGTACCCTGGTGTCAATGTTAGCTTTGAAACTATATCCAACAGTCCCTGGGTGGGATGAATATTACTCTGCCACCATTGTTGAGCTGCTCTGGTAAATGGCAGCACATCCCTTTGGAGAATGATTGGAGAAACATTGACTTTTTTTTTTTTTTTTTGCTTGAAAGGACTCGTTCTCCCCTTTCATAAATGGGTTTTAGGTCTCTGAACTGGCTCAGATCTGGAAACTAGACATAAATCTTGTGCTCTTAAGTCCTCCATCTTTTTTGGCCATAAAAGTCAAGCAATAGTGTTATTTTCTACTAATTGTGGGTTGAATTGCATCCCTTAAAAATTCATATGTTGAAGTACTAAACCCTAGTACTTCAGAATGGGACCATATTTGAAAGTAAGGTCATGGAAGACATAATTAGTTAAGATGATGCCATATTGGAATAGATTAGGCCTCTAATGCAACATGGTTGGTTCTTATAAAAAGGAGAAATTTGGACATGGAAAACACATACAAGAGAATGCCCCATGAAGATGAAGACAGAGATTAGAGTGATGCTTCTGCCAGCCAATGAGTGCTAAAGATTGCCAGAAAACCACTTGAATACAGATGGATCCCATGCTCTCAGCCTGCAGAAGAAACTGGCCTTACTGATGCCTCAATCTTGGACTCTTGCCTCCACAATACATATCTGTTGTTTATGTCACTTAGTTTGTGGAACTTTGTTATGGAAGCCCTAGCAAATGAACATACTACCCATCTCTTTTGCCTCAACAAAGAAAAATGGCCTTGAAAGTCAAGGTTCTCTGGTTGCTGCTCTGGCCTTACTGTCTTTTATGCCAAATACATTAATCTTGCTTCTAATGGTTAAATGCTACATCTGGTGCCTTCTATTTTGGAATCCTCTAACTCACATTGACATTGCATCACTGTTTCAGAACCTCATTAAGGTTTTCTTGCTAGAAGTTACAGTCTGAGTCACAGGAGAGTGCCTCTGCATAAATACACTTTTTACTCTCTAGTATTCTGCCCCCTGTCTCAGCTTAACACCCTCAACATACACTTCTATATGTGTGCACAGTTCTCAATACATGTCAGACAGGATAAGAAGCTTTTTTGATGAATAAACTATTTATTCCCATAGTAGAGACTGTATTTCACAATTAGAGGGATTATGAGTAAGATCTGGCCAAATTTGTTGGTCCAGAGGTGATGAGGGGAGGCAGAGCAGATCCTGAGGTAGACATCTTCCTCAAGTACTACCTTCGCAAATCTCCAAGCAGTTAGAGGTGGCTTTCCTTTATGAAAGGGAATGGAATGGATCCTTTCAGCCCAGAGGCTTTGGCAGAACATGAGTGTTCAGTGTTCTTAACGAACCCAATATCATCATCCTGTGTTTCACTATCTGATTCTCTTCTTATCAGAGCAAGGAAGGTCTGCTAAGGCTGTATGTTTAGTCTTCTTTGTAGCTCAGCTACTCAGTCAAATATTAGACCTAATTTTCAGTACAGTCTGCTCTCTGGGCACAGGAGATAAGGTTTACTTTAAATGCTGATTTTCATAGCATTCTGGTTTTTTACAGCTTGCTCTGCATTTTGATAGATGTTTTACCCAAGCCTGCTGGTCCCATTCTTCAGAGCTTTTTAGAGCAGTTAACAAATACTAACTCCAGAATATTACAGTTATGATTGCGCCTATATCTTTCAAGTATTAGAGCTGTCGTGTAAGCTTGTACGTTCTCTGTCCTCCTCTTCTACATTTCAGTTCACCCCAGGTAAGAATTTTAGTCGTTCTGCTGCTGTGACATCGTATGGGTTATTACCACTTATATATCAATAGAAATTGGATCTCTGATGCCAGCTTACCAGTAAGTGATACTATTCTAGAATCTCATTCTGAGAGTCTGTTTTTTAGTACCACTTCTATTACCAACAGTCTTAATTAGGGTTTTCTTCAAAAGCAGACACTGAGGTTGAGGATTTAGGGGGCAGCAAATGTATTTTCAAGGTGGTCCCAGGAAGCCTAGGGAGGAAGTGGAGGAAAAGCTGTGGGTCCTTAAAGTGGGAAGCTATCAGCATCAGTATGACTGTGCATGGCAATAGCAAGAGAACTCACAGATGAGTCAAGAGGATAGGGTGTGGGCATAAACAAGGTCTCTATGAAGAGTACAGATGTAAAACAAGAGCACAGAACCTAGTACACATAATTAAGCACTTAATAAATTTAGATATTATTTCTATTGGTGGTTAATCAAAAACACAAGTAGTTTTTATTTATTTTGTTTGATTTTGCAGTATGAAAGGATTCATTTCAGGATACCTTTAATTAGTAAACTACTAATGCATTTTGGGCTCCAAAATCACTACAGATGGTGACTGCAGCCATGAAATTAAAAGATGCTTACTCCTTGGAAGAAAAGTTATGACCAACCTAGATAGCATATTCAAAAGCAGAGACATTACTTTGCCAACAAATTCCATGTAGTCAAGGCTATAGTTTAACCAGTGGTCATGTGTGGATGTGAGAGTTGGACTGTAAACAAAGCTGAGCGCCGAAGAATTGATGCTTTTGAACTGTAGGGTTGGAGAAGACTCTTGAGAGTCCCTTGGACTGAAAGGAGATCCAACCAGTCCATTCTAAAGGAGATCAGCCCTGGGTGTTCTTTGGAAGGAATGATGCTAAAACTGAAAGTCCAGTACTTTGGCTACCTCATGCGAAGAGTTGACTCATTGGAAAAGACTCTGATGCTGGGAGGGATTGGGGGCAGGAGGAGAAGGGGATGACAGAGGATGAGATGGCTGGATGGCATCACTGACTCATGGACGTGAGTCTGAGTGAACTCTGGGAGTTGGTGATGGAGGCCTGGCGTGCTGCGATTCATGGGGTCACAAAGAGTCGAACACGACTAAGAGACTGAACTGACTGAACTGAATGCATTTGAAGGGGGCCTCTCAGGTGGTTCAGTGCAGGAGCTATGGGCTCAGTCTCTATGTTGGAAAGATCCATTGGAGGAGTAAATGGCAACCCACTCCAGTATTCTTGCATGGGAAATCCCATGGACAGAGGAGCCTGCAAGGCTACAGTTTATGGGGTCACAAAAGAGTCAGACATGACTTAGTGACTGAATCAATGCATTTGAAATGTGACTTGAATTGTGAAAATTTCCAAACTTTTTCAGTTTTCAAAAATATTTTGATGTGAGGTACTCTTATAAGCCCTGACTTTTGATTGAACTGCCATAACAATGAAATGATGTCTGACCTTTCAGTTCAGTTCGGTTCAGTCACTCAGTTGTGTCCGACTCTTTGCGACCCAGTGAATTGCAGCATGCCAGGCCTCCCTGTCCATCACCAACTCTGAGTTTACTCAGACTCATGTACATCGAGCCAGTGATGCCATCCAGCCATCTCATCTTCTGTTGTCCCCTTCTCCTCTGACCTTTATCTAGTCTTAAAAAAATTTTTGTTTTAATGTAGTCTTGATGACCTAAATTTAGTTCTTGCCTTGCAGTTATTTTGAAACTAATTGCTTCACTCCAGCTTTTGTAATTTGTTTTACTTCTTAACTTGATGAAAGAAAAGGAAAATTTCTGTTTTTCTCTTTTTTAAAAGAAACTGTGTTATTTATGGTTCTCTGGGGCCTCAGGAAAATCCTTACTTAAGGTACAAATGGTAATTATCATTTTTTCTCAGAGGAAGTGTCTGTTGCACTAGTGAAACTGATATAAATTTAGAACATGAAATTTGATGATTTCTATTTTTAAAATATTCTATTCATACTTCTGTTTGATTTCATCATAATTTTATCATGTAGATTAAGGACATGAAATTAATTTTTTCATTTTTAAAAATTAATTTTCAAAGGAACATATCAAGGCAAAGCATAGAAGGCAAAATATCCTTAATTTGATGGGATGTGGGGTGGGTCGCTAAGACTAAGTCATGTCTGACCTTTTGCAACCACAGGGACTGTAGCCTACCAGCCTCCTCTGTCCATGGGATTTCCCAGGCAAGAATACCAAAGTGGGTTGCTGTTTCCTTCTCCAAGGGATCTTCCTAATAATTTAATAATTGACCTTTTTTGGAGGAGAGGCAAGTTAGAGAAGAAATACAAAAAAGTGAGTTTGTTAGTAGCAAAATACTTAATAGGTTTATACAGAAAAGAGTCACAGAACAAAAAAAAATTATATCAACATTTTAGTTGGATAATATATATAGCTGGAGAATAATAATGGCTGGCTAATTACTGGAACAATTAATAAAGCAGTCATTTGGTATCATCAAGAGGACAAGAAATTGAACTATGGAAGACACCAAAGGTTAATTACAAACAAATCATGCCAGATAATTTCATTTTGATATCTAGGCAAGGTCAATGAGTAAAGAAAATCTAATGAACTTGAGTATATAGAATGTTTAATATTCTTTTTTAAAGGATACATTAGATATGGTGCTTATGACATTTTATGAATAGAGAAATAGAGACAGTCCCTCCCATCAGGGAGCGTCCACAAGCCTCTTATCCTTATCCATCAGAGGGCAGACAGAATGGAAACCAGAGTTACAGAAAACTATCCCCTGGAGAAGGAAATGGCAACCCACTCCAGTATTCTTGCCTGGAGAATCCCATGGACAGAGGAGCCTGGTAGGCTACAGTCCATGGGGTCGCAAAGAGTTGGACATGACTGAGCGACTTCACCACAACCAAACTGATCATGTGCATAACAGTCTTGTCTAACTCAGTGAAACTATGAACCATGCTGTGTAGGGCCACCCAAGATGGACAGGTCTTGGTGGAGAGTTCTGACAAAATGTAATTTACTGGAGAAAGGAATGGCAAACCTCTTCAGTATTCTTGTCTTGAGAACCCCATAAACAGTATGAAAAGGGAAAAAGATATGACACAGAAAGATGAACTCCCCAGGTCAGTAGGTTCCTAGTATGTTACTGGAGAATAGTGGAGAAATAACTCCAGAAAGAATGAAAAGGCTGAGCCAAAGTGAAAACAATACCCAGTTGTAAATATGCCTGGTGATAAAGTCTGATGCTGTAAAGAATAATATCTCATTGGAACCTGGAATGTTAGGTCCATGAATCAAGGTAAATTCTGTTCAGTTCAGTCATGTCCGACTCTTTGAGACCCAATGGACTGCAGCACGCCAGGCTTCTCTGTCCATCACCAACACTCAGAGCTTGCTCAAACTCATGTCCACTGAGCCAGTGATGCCATCCAGCCGTCTCATCCTCTGTTGTCCTCTTCTCCTCCTGCCTTGAATCTTTCTCAGCATCAGGGTCTTTTCCAATGAGACAATTCTCCGCACCTGGTGGCCAAAGTACTGGAACTTCAGCATCAGCCCTTCCAGTTCTGGATTGATTTCCTTTAGAAGTGACTGGCTTGATCTCTTTGTGCTCCAAAGGACTCTCAAGAGTCTTCTCCAGCACTGCAGTTCAAAAGCATAAATTCTTCAGTGCTCAGTCTTTTTTATGGTCCAATTTTCACATCCATACATGACCATGGCTTTAACTAGATGAACCTTTGTTGGCAAAGTAATGTCTCTGCTTTTTAATATGCTGCCCAGGTTGGTCATCACTTTTCTTCCAAGGAGCAAGCTTCTTTTAATTTCATGGCTGCAATCACCATCTGCAGTTATTTTGGAGCCCCCCAAAATAAAGTCTCTCACTATTTCCATTGTTTCCCCATCTATTTGTCATGAAGTAATGGGACTGGATGCCATGATCTTAGTTTTCTGAATGTTGAGCTTTAAGCCTACTTTTTCATTCTTCTCTTTCACTTTCATGAAGAGTCTCTTTAGATCTTCTTCACTTTCTTCCATAAGAGTGATGTTATCTGCATATCTGAGGTTTTTGATATTTCTTCCGGCAATCTTGATTCCAGCTTGTGGTTCATCCAGACTGGCATTTTGAATGATGTACTCTGTGTATAAGTGAAATAAGGAGGGTGACAATGTACAGCGTTGATGTACTCCTTTTCAATTTGGAACCAGTCTATTGTTCCATGTCCAGTTCTAACTGTTGTTTTTTGACCTGAATACAGATTTATCAGGAGGCAGGAAAGATGGTCTTGTATTCCCATCTCTTGAAGAATTTTCCACAGTTTGTTGTGATCCTCACATTCAAAGGCTTGGCATAATCAAACTGATCAAATAGAACACAGCCTTGTCTAACTCAGTGAAACTATTAGCCTTGATGTGTAGGGCCACCCAAGATGGATGCATCATGGAGGAGAGTTCTGACAAAACATGGTCCACTGGAGAAGGGAATGGAAAATGAATTCAGTATTCTTGTCTTGAGAACCCTATGAACACTATGAAAAGGCAAAAAGATATGACTGAAAGATGAACTCCCCAGGTTGGTAGATGCCCAGTATGCTACAGGGGAAGAGTGGAGAAATACCTCCAGAAATAATAAAGAGATGGAGCCAAAGTGGAAACAATGCCCAGTTGTGTTATGTGTCTAGTGATGGAAGTGAAGTCCAATGCTGTAAAGAACAATATTGTGTAGGAATCTGGAATGTTAGGTCCATGAGTCAAGGTAAATCGGAAGTGGTCAAACAGGAGATGGCAAGAGGGAGCATTGAAATTTTGGAATCAATGAACTAAAATGGACAGGAATGGGCGAATTTAACACAGATGACCATTATATCTACTACTGTGGGCAAGAATCCCTTAGAAGAAATGGAGTAGCCTTCATAGTAAGCAAGAGTCTGAAATGCAGCACTTGGGTACAGTCTTGAAAATGACAGAATTATCTGTTTGTTTCCAAAGCAAACCATTCAGTATCACAGTAATCCGATTCTGTGCCCGAACCAGTAATGCTAAAAAAGCTGAAGCTGAATGGTTCTATGAAGACCTACAAGACTTCCTAGAAATAGCACCCCAAAATGATGTCCTTTTCATCATAGGGGACTGGAATATAGAAGCAGTAAGTCAAGAGATACCTGGAGTACAGGCAAATTTGGCCTTGGAGTACAAAGTGAAGCAGGGCAAAGGCTAACAGTTTTGCCGAAAGAATGCATTGGTCATGGCAAACACCCTCTTCCAACAATGGAAGAGAAGACTCTACACATGGACATCACCAGATGGTCAATACTGAAATCAGATTGATTATATTCTTTGCAGCCAAAGATGGAGAATCTCTATAGCCAGCTAAAACAAGACTGACTGTACTCATGATCTGAGCCGACTGTGGTTCAGATCATGAATTCCTTATTGCCAAATTCATTCTTAAATTGAATAAAATAGGGAAAACCAGAAGACCATTCAGGTATGACCTAAATCAAATCCCTTACGTATATCTAGTGAAAGTCACAAATGGATTCAAGGGATTAGATCTGATAGACAATGCCTGAAGAACTATGGATGGAGGTTCATGACCTCCAGGAGGCAGGAGGCAGTAATCAAGACCACCCACCAAAAAAGAAATATGTAAAGGCAAAATGCTTGTCTGAGGAGGCCTTACAAATAGCTGAGAAAAGAAGAGAAGCTGAAGGCAAAGGAGGAAAGATATACCCACTTGAATGTAGAGTTCCAAAGAATAGCAAGGAGAGATAAGAAAGCCTTCCTCAGTGATCAGTGCAAAGAAATAGAGAGAAACAATAGAATTAGAAAGACTAGAAATCTCTTCAAGAAAATTAGAGATACCAAGGGAACATTTCATGCAAAGATGGGCACAATAAAGAACAGAAATGGTATGGACCTAACAGAAGCAGAAGATATTAAGAAGAGGTGGCAAGAATACACAGAAAAACTATACAGAAGATCTTCATGACCCAGATAACCACAATGGTGTGATCACTCAGCTAGGCCAGACATCCTGGATTGTGAAGTCAAGTGGGCTTTAGAAAGCATAACTACAAACAAAGCTAGTGGAGGTGATGGAATTCCAGTGGAGCTATTTCAAATCCTAAAAGACGATGCTGTGAAAGTGCTGCACTCAGTATGCCAGCAAATCTGGAAAACTCAGCAGTGGCCACAGGACTTGAGAAGATCAGTTTTCATTCCAATCCAAAAGAAAGGTAATGACAATGTTCAAACTACCACACAATTGCACTCATCTCACATGCTAGCAAAATAATGTTCAAAATCCTCCAAGCCAGTCTTCAACACTACATGAACCAAGAACTTTGAGATGTTCAAGCTGGATTTACAGAAGTCAGAGGAACCAGAGATAAAATTGCCAACATCCACTGAGTCATCAAAAAAGCAAGAGAATCCCTGAAAAAAGATCTAGTTCTGCTTCATTGACTACACTAAAGCCTTTGACTGTAGGGGTCACAACAAACTGGAAAATTCTTCAAGAGATGGGAATACAAACCACCTTACCTGCTTCTTGAGAAATCTGTATGCAGGTCAAGAAGCAACAGTTAGAACTGGACATGGAACAATAGACTGGTTTCAAATAGGAAAAGGAGTAAGTCAAGGCTGTATATTGTCACCTTGCTTATTTAACTTATATGCAGAGTACATCATGTGAAATGCCAGGCTGGATGAATCACAAGCTGGAATCAAGATTGCCAGGAGAAATATTAATAACCTCAGATATGCAGATGACACCACCCTATGGCCAAAAGTGAAGCCAAAACTAAAGAGTCTTTTGAAGAATGTGAAGATGAGAGTGAAAAAACTCACTGGAAAAGCAACATTCAAAAAACTAAGATCATGGCATCTGGTCTCATCACTTCATGGCAAATAGATGGGGAAACAATGGAAACAGTGATAGACTTTATTTTCTTGGGCTCCATAATCATGGCTGCAGATGGTAAATACTGCCATGAAATTAAAAGAAACTTGCTCCTTGGAATAAGAGTGATGGCCAACCTAGGCAGCATTTTAAAAAGCAGAGACATTATTTTGCTAACAAAGATCCATCTAGTAAAAGCTATGATTTTTCCATTACTCATGTATGGATGTGAGAGTTGGACTGTAAAGAAAGCTGAGCACCAAATAATTGATGCTTTTGAACTGTGGTATTGAAAATGACTCTTGAGACTCCCTTGGTCCCTTGGGCAGCAGGGAAATCAAACCAGTCCATCCTAAAGGAAATCAGTCCTGAATATTCATTGGAAGGATTGATGCTGAAGCTGAAGCTCCAGTACTTTGGCCACCTGATGCAAAGAACTGTCTCATTGGAAAAGACCCTGATGCTGGGAAAGGTTGAAGGCAGAAGAAGAAGGGGATGACAGAGGATGAGATCATTGGATGGCATTACTGATTTAATGAACATGAGTTTGAGTAAACTGCAGGAGTTGGTGATGGACAGGGAGGCCTAGCATGCGGCAGTCCTTGGGGTTGCAAAGAGTTGAACACAACTGAATAACTGAACTGAACTGAAAAAATAAAAAAAAATCATATATAGAAATAATCTATTAAAACATATGAAGCATATAAAATAGTTATAGAAATTTTGAAATATACAGATAGGGAATTAACATTCAAGATAAAATTGGTGAATTAAAATATTTAAGTTATTATTGTCATATATTAAAATTCATTTCTCTAGTTTATTTAAGTCATTATATTAAAGTATTATTGTTAATCTTTTTACACATATGTGCTGGCACATTTACGGAAATGTTATGACATCAGAGATTTCCTTTAGTGGAGAGGGTATGTAGATAAACTTGACCATGTTATTTTTGAAAAGAGGTGATGGGCACCTGGCGGTTTGTTATACTAGTCTACCCACTTTTTTATTCTGCTTTATTTTTTATTAAAGTTTTATTTTATATTTTTATTTAATTTAAACATTTTAATTTATTTGTTATTATACATATATTATTATGCTCAAAATTCTTCAATCTAGGCTTCAATAGTATGTGAACTGAAAACTTCCAGATGTACAAGGTAGATTTAGAAAAGACAGAGGAACCAGAGATCAAATTGCCAACGTCCTCTGGATCATTGAAAAAGCAAGGGAATTCCAAAAAACATGTACTTCTGCATTACTACTAAGCTAAAGCCTTTAATTATGAGGATCACAACAAACTGGAAACTCCTTAAAGAGATGGAAATACCAGGCAACCTTACCTGTCTTCTGAGAAATCTGTATTTCTCAGAAGCAACAGTTAGAACCAGACATGGAGCAATGGACTAGTTCATAATTGGCAAAAAAGTACATCAAGGCTATATCATCAAAGCAGAGACATCACTTTTCCAACAAAGGTCCATATTATCAAAGCTATGGTTTCTTCAGAAGTCATGTACAGATAGATGTGAGAGTTGGACTATAAAGAAGCTGAGTGTGGAAGAATTGATGCTTTCAAACAGTGGTGCTAGAGAAGACTCGGGAGTCCTTTGGAGTACAAAGAGATCAAACCAGTCAACCCTAAAGAAAATCAACCCTCAATATTCATTGGAAGGATTGATACTGAAGCTCCATTCTTTGGCCACCTGATGCAAAGAGCCAATTCATTGGAAAAGATCCTGATGCTGGGAAAGATTGAAGGCAGGAGGAGAAGTGGGTGACAGAAGATGCAATGGTTGGATGGCATCATCGACTCAATGGACATAAGTTTGAGCAAACACTGGGAGATAGTGAAGGACAGGGGAGCCTGGTGTGCTGCAGTTCATGAAGTCACAAAAGGTCAGACATGACTGAGCGACTGAACAACAAGAAGACTGTATATTGTCACCCTGCTTATTTGACTTCCATGAAGAGTACATAATGCTAAATGCTGGGCTGGATAAATCACAAACTGGAATCAAGATTGCCAGGAAAAATATCAACAACCTCATATATACAGAAGATGCCATTTTAATGGCAGAAAGTGAAGAGAAAGTAACAAGCCTCTTGATGAGAGTGAAAAAGGAGGGTGGAAAAGCTGACTTGACACTCAGTCACTTCATGGCAAATAGAAGGGGGAAAAGTGGAAACAATGACAGATTTTACTTTCTTAGGCTCCCAAATCACTGTGGACATTGACTGAAGACATGAAATTAAAAGACACTTGCTCCTTGAAAAAAAGTTGTGACAAACCTAGACAGCATATTAAAAAGCAGAGACATTAGTTTGCAAACAAAGGTCAATATAGTCAACGGTATGGTTTTTCCAGTAGTATGGATGTGAGGCTTAGACGATAAAGAAGGCTGAGCACCAAAGAATTGGTGCTTTTGAACTATGGTGCTAGGGAAAACTTGAGAGTCCCTTGGACAGCAAGGAGATCAAACCAGTTACCCCTAAAGGAAATCAACCCTGACTATTCATCAGAAGGACTGATGCTGAAGCTCCAATACTTTGGCCACCTGATGTGAAGAGCCAATTCATTGGAAAAGACCTTGTTGCTGAGTAAGACTGAGATAAGAAGGAGACGGGAGAGACAGAGGATGAGATGGTTGGAAGGCATCACTGACTCAATGGCATGAATTTGGAACTAGTGAAGGACAGGGAAGCCTGGCATGGTGCAGTTCATTGGGTAACAAGGAGCTGGACATGACAGCAACTGAACAAAAACAACATTAAAAAAATTCTCTTTAATGTTTTTTGTAAGAAAAAGTTGATAAATACTATGATATTGCTAGTGAGTATTACTGAACTTCATAAGTAGATGTTATGCTTCCTTTCCAGTTACAGTTAATATTTTTACAACATAATAATAATAACAGTCACAAAGACATAAGGAAGAAAATAAGCCATTTCTTTGGGCAAGGTTGTGGACAGAACACTCAGGATTTTAAGTAAGTGTTTGGATTTTTAAGACAACAGGACCTTGAAAAATTTCTGTTCCATTTTCTACATTTGCTTATGAAAGGACTGTAATTTGGCTAGTCTCATCAGTTTGTGTCATGACTCATATTGGAATTTGGATCTCAGTTTTTGGTGCTGGGATTTTTTTTTCCCCCACTCCATCAGATTTTGTGTATAAAAGTAATAAAATTGTACTGATGAACCTATTTGCAGGGCAGAAATAGAGACTCAGAACAGACTTATGGACACAGCAGAGGAGGGAGAGAGTGACAATTTGAGAGAGTCAGGACTGAAATATATGCATTAACATGTGTAAAATAGCTAATGGGAAATTGGGCTTCCCTTGTGGCTCCACTAGTAAAGAATCTGCCTGCAATGTGGGAGATCTAGGTTCAATCCCTGGGTTGGGAAGATCCTCTGGAGAATGGAAAGACTACCCACTCCAGTATTCTGGCAAGAGAACTTATATGCAGAGTACATCATGCAAAATGCTGGGCTGGATGAAGCAAAGCTGGAATCTAGATTACCAGGAGAAATGTCAGTAACCTCAGATAAGCAGATGACACCACCTTTATGGCAGAAAGAAAAAGAACTTAAGAGCCAACTGATGAAAGTGAAAGAAGAGAGTGAAAAAGTTGGCTTAAAACTCAGAAAACTAAGATCATGACATCTGGTCCCATCACTTCATGACAAATAGATGGGGAAACAATGGAAACAGAGGCTTTATTTTTTGGGGCTCCAAAATCACTGCAGATGGTGACTGTAGCCATAAAATTAAAACATTTACTCCTTGGAAGAAAAGCTGTGACCAAGCTAGACAGCATATTAAAAAGCATTACTTTACCAACAAAGGTCTAGTCAAAGCTATGGTTTTTCCAGTAGTCTTGTATGGATGTAAGAGTTAAACTGTAAAGAAAGCTGAGCTCTGAAGTATTGATGCTTTTGAACTGTGGTGTAGGAAAAGACTCTTGAGAGTCCCTTGGACTACAAGGAGATCCAACCAGTCCATCCTAAAGGAAATCAGTCCTGAATATTCATGAAGGACTGATGCTGAAGCTGAAACTCCAGTACTTTGGTCACCTGATGTGAAGAGCTGACTCTTTGAAAAAACTCTGATGCTGGGAAAGATTGAAGGC
>SJYC01093654.1:0-21869 GCA_006408675.1 Madoqua kirkii | reverse complement strand
TAATTTCACTGCCTTAACCCTCCCCCCCCCCGACCGTGTCTCATCTATTTGTCCCCCCTACCCCTCTTTCACTTGAGCCCCTGGAAACCACTAATCATTTTACTGGCTATATAGCTGAGCCTTTTCCAGAAAGGTATGAAATTGAAATCAAACAATGTGTGGCCTTCTTGACTGGCTTCTTTCACTTAAGAGTTTCAAGGTCCATCACGCATTTTGGCAGCTCGATAGCTCTTTTTTGTGTGTGTGTGTGTGTGTTTTTTATTCGTGACTGATACTCCACACTATGGAAGAACCATAGTTCACCCATTCACCTAGAGAAGGACATCTTAATTCCTTCCAGTTTTTGACTATTAGGAATACGCTGCTCTAAACATTTACATGCAAGTTTTTGTGTGAACACACCTTATTAAATCAACTGGGTAAATACTCAGGAGCATGATCCTGGCTTGTATGGAAAGACTATGTAGCTACGCAAGAAAGTGCCAAATTGTCTTTTTCAAAGTGACTGTATCACTTTGAATTCCCACCAGCAATGAATGAGGGGTCCTGCTGCGCTAAGCCTTGCCTTTGAATTAAAACCATGTCACACACAACGTGAAGTAAAACTCCTAGACAGTCTCAACTGCTCTAGAAGGCAGGGTTTCCATAAGAAGCAGTGGTGACTGGGGCACAGGGGCTCAGAATCCACCGTGCCGTGGCTCTTGAGGCCACCAATTCCCAAAGGGCCCCTAGACAAGCAACACTTTTACACTATAAGAGGGTGATAATTCCCTGGATGAAATAAGAGAAGAGCATGTTGAAGATACCAAAGATGCTAGGAATTCCCACTATACAGCCAAAGAGTAGTTCTGGGAGATCCAAAAGGAGTTCCACTAACCAGACCCTCAAGAGGCACATGTGTTATCTTGGGTCCAAGGGTTTTCCCATGTACACTACAGTCAGGACAAGTTTACCTGTAGGAGTCTTCAAAGTGAGAAGATGTGACATAGGAAAATTAAGAACTTGCCAAGTTTTTCATTTGCCAATCCTTAGAGGCCTGGCGTGCTGCGACTCATGGGGTCTCAAAGAGTCGGACACGACTGAGCGACTGAACTGAACTGAACCGAACCACAGAGATACGTGGAGCCTGTCTATGGGCCAGTGACTGCACAAGGTACTACATCCCAGAACTCCTAGAACAATGGAGGAGACCAGCACGTCCACAGAACATCACAGCTCAGCGCAACACACAGCACAACTGAGGGACACGCGATGATTTTGGACCTGACGAGGCAAGCCTGGTTAGTAAACAGGAACAAGTGAAGTGGCAGCTTCGACAAAGCTTCTGCATCCAAGAAACCAAGCCAGGCCACCCGAGGGGTCATCATTCCTTTTTCAGGCTTATGCTAAATGACTGCAACTAGGTTTTTGTAGATGGATTTGAAAGAGGGGATGAATTCCTTTGTATTTTTGAGGCTATTGCCGAGGAAAACATGGCAGGAGGTAGAGGAAGAAGCCCAGTGGTGGAGCAGCCCTGGGCAGAGAGAGGCAGAGACATTTATTACGGGAGCAGCTGCACCCCACAGGCACCAGTTTCCACAGTTCCCCTGTCATTTGGAGAGAAGACAGAGCACAATTTAAGGACACAGTGGAATGCGAGCGATTGATGGGTCAACATGGCTGGCTGGGCTGGTGATTTTGTAATTACAAAGCAGATTTTTTAGACAGAATGGTTACCCCAACTGTGTAATTAAGAAGATCGTTAAGGAGTGTTGCTGGGCTGTGCTCACCCCGGGGCTAGAGCTACCACATGCTTACAAAAGAAAAATGCAAGCAGACTTCATCACAGGGCCATTGCTAATTAATTGAAACAAATATTTGCAATAACAATTCCTATGTATGATATATTTGCAACAGTTGAATGCTGAGAATCTTAATAGAGGGGTTGCATCAGAGGAGACAATAACAGAAAAACAGGTGCTAGGCTCCAGGTTAGAGAAAAACCAATGGGCCAGCTGAAATTGGATGGCCTTGGGGTAGTTTTGGTTGAATCCAACTCTGTAGCACGGGTTGGCACCTTACTTTGTGCAGCATCTTTACCCCGAAGTGGGCCTGGGTGAATTGGAAGAGTTCCAGAAACAAATAGGAGTGATTCGAGTTGGAAAATGGCACCTGAGGGGAAGGTGAGGGAAAAAGATGATTTAGTAGTCTGGGTGGTAAATCTGCATAATATATGAATAAAGAGCTTTAAAACTCTGAGAAGTATTCTTTTTCAAGGATGAAAATTCACCATCTCCATTTCTTCTGAGCACAAAGGAAAAGTAAGCCTCACCCACAGAATGAAGAATTTAAGCGACACACAAATTTTGATGTTTTAGATTCTAAAACAGAAAGCTACACAGATATTTGATCTAATTCCCTCAAAGCCTTTAGAACTGGAGAGAGGCCATAAATTCCCAACACAGGTCGCCTCCATGCTCTGTACCAATTTTTATTTTTCTTCATATTACTCTGAACATCTTCTTTGTTGGAAATCATTACACAGCCTTTGTTAGATGAAAGAATTACCTTGGAAAAAATACAGACCGAAGCTTTGACAAAAAAACTGAACTTAAGCCTGAGAAGTGAGGTCAGTCTGTAGTTTATAACTGAAGACACTTAAGGCTTGGGTGTGGACAATATATCCTAGAATCTAATCAGATTAGATTCTAATCCTAAGATTAGATTTTAGGATGCTAGAAATTAATGATCATTTGCTTTGTATTTCCATTGTTATTAAGGGACAACATGCAATGTAATTACTCAAGGCCTTTGTATCAGGGAACTTACAAGTTTAATAAACTCTCCAAGTGATTTTCAAAATAACATGAGTTATTTATTTATAATTTTCATTTTTGGCTGTGCTGGGTCCTCACTGCTTCTTTTCTCTAGCTCTGACGAGCAGGGGGCGCTGTCTAGTTACAGTGTGCAGGCTTATCACTGGTGGCCTCTCTTGTTGCAGAGCATGGGCTCTAGGGCTTGTGGGCTTCAGTAGCTGCAGCAGCAGTACATGGGCTAAGTAATTGCAGCGTCCGGGCTCTGGAGCACAGGCTCAATAGTTATGGTACATGGATTTAGTTGTTCCACAACATGTGGGATCTTCCTGAATCAAGGATGGAACCTGTGTCTCATGCATTAGCAGGCAGATTCTTTACCACTGGGCCATGAGGGAAGACCTCCAAGTGATTTTGTTTTGTTTTGTTTTGACTGCACCACATGGCTTTTGGGATCTTAGTTCCCTGACTGGGAATTGAACCTGGGTCCTTGGCAGTGAAAGTGGCGAGTCCTAACTCCTGGGCCACCAGGGAATTCTCCCTTCTCCAAGTGATTTTGAAAACCACTGAGCTTGGGGTTCTCTCTGCAAACAGCATCCTAGTGATCAGGCAGGGAGATTGTTATCTGGTCAACCAGTTCAATCTGCATCTACTCATCCAGCCAGGTTGTCACAGCATAGTTAAAAAATGCGAAAGACCTTCTGAGATGAACCTACTTGTTCCCTGTGCGTCACGGTATCTCGCTGGGTCTGAAGGGAGGTTCCAGGAGAAATCTGCACAGGTGTCACTCTCAGAGTTTATTTACTCACCACTGGTGGCAGGCTGAGGACAGTCACAGCCTGAGTGCCCCCAAAGTTGTATTCCTCCAGACATTATGCTGAGTGAAATAAGTCAGACAGAGAAAAACAAATATCGGATGATATCACGTACACGTAGAATCGAAATAAATACAACAAACCAGTGAGTGCGACAAAAAAGAAGCAGAATCACAGATATACAGAACAAACTAGCGGTTACTTGAGGGATAGGGGAGGCAATAGAGCATTTGGGGAGTCAGAGACACAAATTACTGGATGTAAGATAGACACATATTGTATTGTATGACACAGGCCAATCTGCTTTAGTAACTATAGATGGGAAGTAACTTTTAAGCATTGTATTTTTAAGCATAATTTAACATTTTCTTTTTAAAATTTTAATTCTTAAATCATCACCATCAGGAAAAAAAAAAAAACCCTGCCTCCCCCCAGCTGCAATATGCAAAACCACAGCACAAATTGAATGCCTTCGTGGTTTATTAATTGTATTCAGTGTTCAGTGTTTAAAATCATTTTTCACATTAAAGCAAATGTGTGTGCTTTATATTATGGAATGAAAAATTCACATGAGCTTTGAAAAGAAAATGAGAGTCTTGAAAGAAATGTCTCCCCTGATGAAGTCCTGGCAGAGGCTCCAGAACCCTGGGGGTATGCATTTAGCCTCCTCTGTCTAAGGACTGTTTACAGCAGCACCATCCACAAAACTTCCTAGAGCCATGTAAAAGCTCTATATAGACACGTGCGCAACTGAGCACTTGAAATGAGGCTAGTGAGACTGAGGAACTGGATATTTTCTTGTATCCCATCTTAATTTGTTTAATTAATTTTAGGACGGATGCTGAAGCTGCACCTCCTATACTTCGGCCATTGGTACCATGAGCCAACTCCTTGGAAAAGACCCTGATGCTGGGAAAGACTGAAGGCAGGAGGAGAAGGAGGCAGCGGAGGATGAGATGGTTAGATAGCATCACTGACTCAATGGACATGAGTCTGAGCCAACTCCAGGAGACCGTGAAGGACAGGGGAGCCTGGAATGCCGAAGTCCATGGAGTCACACAACTTGGGGACTGAACAATTTAAATGTACATAGCTGCATTTGACTAGTGGCGACTGCCTTGGACAAGTTTCATGAAAAAGTTTATGTTTTATTCCCAACATCTTGTGAAAAGTTTCGGGAATTGAGGAAGACTTTAGGAAATGGAGCAGAGCATGAGGCTTCTGAACATTTTCCCTCAGTCACTCAGCCCTCACTTCTCTTCAAGACTCTCCACTCAGACTTTCCGAGCAGTACAGTGGGTTTACCTGTTGATTTAGGGGACGCAGGCTTGATCCCTGGTCCAGGAAGATCCACATGCCGTGGAGCAACTAAATCCCTTCACCGCAACTATTGAGCCTGGGCTCCAGAGCCCGGGCACCCCAGCCACTGAATCCCATGCACCCTAGAGCCCGTGCTCAGCAACAAGAGAAGCCACCACAATGGGCAGCCTGCCTGGGCACTGCAGCTGGAGAGTGGCCCCCTCTCCACTAGAGAGAGCCTGCGCGGGCAACGAAGAACCAGCGCAGCCAAAGCTAGAAAAAAAAAAAAGACTCTCCACTCACCAGGACCTCCTTCCCCAGTCTGTGCAACAGAGGATACGAGAAAACCTGCTTCTGGGGAGAGTCAGGAATGGTGGCGAGTGTATGAGGACATCTGGGGGCCTATCATCTCCACTCAGTGAGATCTGCGGAATCTTAGATTAGTCACTTCTGTTCATCTCATCAAAGTGGAAACTGAGCCTTGGGGGTGGACATATTTACTGTTCCAGCGACTTGGTGGATGTGACGGAAAGAGCACTTTCAGCCTCCAGCCACCGTGGGCTGCTCCCAGTAATGAACTGGAACCTTCCCAGGGGAAGGCAGTGGACTGCTCTACACTGGCCTGCCAGGTTGTTAAGATTTCAAAGCCAGATGATATTCTTGCAATTTGACACCACGTATCACATGACCTAGAAATGCACCCTCTAATCTAATAAATCCTGTGCTAGTAATGTACAAAATAAATCATGGGGAAATGTTAATAACATTATAATTAAGTGGAAAAAAGTAGTGCACAAATTACATTGTATATTTGTATACAATAATATATATCTGTTATATATTATATAATTAGAATGCATAATATAGTCATTATATAATTATATACCCCAATATGTATTTTATATATAATCCTCAAGAAGTTTTTTTACACTTTATTTTTATTTATTCTCTGGCTGTGCTAGGTCTCCGTTGCTGTGTGGGCTTTTCTCTAGTTGCGGTGTGAGGGCTTCTCATCTCAGTGGCTCCTCTTGTTGCAGAGCAAGGGCTTCAGTAGCTGCAGCTCTCAGGCTCTACAGCATGGGCTCAGAGGTTGGTGGTACAGGCATGGTTGCTCTTCAGCACGTGCACCCCAGATCAGGAACCAAACCCGAGTCTCCTAAATTGGCAGGTGGATTCTTTACCACTGAGTCACCAGAAAAGCCCTCTCAAGAATTTTTTAAATGCACCTGCAAGTCTGCTGCAAAAGTTAGGAGAAAATATTCCAAAACATTAATAGCTATTATCTCCAAGTGGTAAGATTATGAATGATTTTCATTTTCTACTTCATGCTTTTTGTATTAATACTTTCCTATTTTTCTTCAATAGATGTGACTTTCATAATTAGGAAAGCCAGTTATTTACACACACCAACACCTGGTTTATGAATTGTGATTTGCATTTGGTGAGAGCCCACAAATTTCTCTTCACTACGGTGAACTGTATTGTCAGGCTTTGATTCTGCCCTCAGGGAGCAACTGTTCTGAACAGCTTGTGATTTTAACCATTTTTGCTTTCCGTGTAAGTTTTCTCTGAAGTAGCCCTGCCTGGGGGAGAAGGCAATGGCACTCTACTCCAGTACTCTTGCCTGGAAAATCCCATGGACAGAGGAGCCTGGAAGGCTGCAGTCCATGGGGTCGCTGAGGGTCGGACATGACTGAGCGACTTCACTTTCACTTTTCACTTTCATGCTTTTTGGAAAAGGAAATGGCAACCCACTCCAGTGTTCTTGCCTGGAGAATCCCAGGGATGGTGGAGCCTGGCAGGTTGCCGTCTATGGGGTTGCACAGAGTTGTACACGACTGAAGCGACTTAGCAGCAGCAGCCCTGCCTGGAGACAGTCATATCCAAGAAGCAATGATAATGAGTGAGACACGAGGGTAGCCTGACTCAGGAAGTCTTCTGGGATGAGGCTGGACACAGATCCTCTCCAGTGGCCTAGAGCTGATTGAGGGCTGCTCTGACAGCACATGGCCATTGTCAGAACTGTGATATTGAATCGCTTGCCTTGGAAAGGGACAGAGATCATCCTGTCATTTTTTAGACTGCATCCAAGTACTGCATTTTGGACTCTTTTGTTGACCACTATGGCTACTCCATTTCTTCTAAGGGATTCCTGCCCACAGTAGTAGACATAATGGTCATCTGAGCTAAATTCACCCATTCCAGTCCATTTTAGTTCACTGATTCCTAGAAAGTCAATGTTTACTCTTGCCATCTCCTGTTTGACCACAGATGTGTATAAGAGACAGACATTATGCTGAGTGAAATAAGTCAGACAGAGAAAAACAAATATCGGATGATATCACGTACACGTAGAATCGAAATAAATACAACAAACCAGTGAGTGCGACAAAAAAGAAGCAGAATCACAGATATACAGAACAAACTAGCGGTTACTTTGAGGGATAGGGGAGGCAATAGAGCATTTGGGGAGTCAGAGACACAAATTATTGGATGTAAGATAGACACATATTGTATTGTATGACACAGGCCAATCTGCTTTAGTAACTATAGATGGGAAGTAACTTTTAAGCATTGTATTTTTAAGCATAATTTAACATTTTCTTTTTAAAATTTTAATTCTTAAATCATCACCATCAGGAAAAAAAAAAAAACCCTGCCTCCCCCCAGCTGCAATATGCAAAACCACAGCACAAATTGAATGCCTTCGTGGTTTATTAATTGTATTCAGTGTTCAGTGTTTAAAATCATTTTTCACATTAAAGCAAATGTGTGTGCTTTATATTATGGAATGAAAAATTCACATGAGCTTTGAAAAGAAAATGAGAGTCTTGAAAGAAATGTCTCCCCTGATGAAGTCCTGGCAGAGGCTCCAGAACCCTGGGGGTATGCATTTAGCCTCCTCTGTCTAAGGACTGTTTACAGCAGCACCATCCACAAAACTTCCTAGAGCCATGTAAAAGCTCTATATAGACACGTGCGCAACTGAGCACTTGAAATGAGGCTAGTGAGACTGAGGAACTGGATATTTTCTTGTATCCCATCTTAATTTGTTTAATTAATTTTAGGACGGATGCTGAAGCTGCACCTCCTATACTTCGGCCATTGGTACCATGAGCCAACTCCTTGGAAAAGACCCTGATGCTGGGAAAGACTGAAGGCAGGAGGAGAAGGAGGCAGCGGAGGATGAGATGGTTAGATAGCATCACTGACTCAATGGACATGAGTCTGAGCCAACTCCAGGAGACCGTGAAGGACAGGGGAGCCTGGAATGCCGAAGTCCATGGAGTCACACAACTTGGGGACTGAACAATTTAAATGTACATAGCTGCATTTGACTAGTGGCGACTGCCTTGGACAAGATTCATGAAAAAGTTTATGTTTTATTCCCAACATCTTGTGAAAAGTTTCGGGAATTGAGGAAGACTTTAGGAAATGGAGCAGAGCATGAGGCTTCTGAAACATTTTCCCTCAGTCACTCAGCCCTCACTTCTCTTCAAGACTCTCCACTCAGACTTTCCGAGCAGTACAGTGGGTTTACCTGTTGATTTAGGGGACGCAGGCTTGATCCCTGGTCCAGGAAGATCCACATGCCGTGGAGCAACTAAATCCCTTCACCGCAACTATTGAGCCTGGGCTCCAGAGCCCGGGCACCCCAGCCACTGAATCCCATGCACCCTAGAGCCCGTGCTCAGCAACAAGAGAAGCCACCACAATGGGCAGCCTGCCTGGGCACTGCAGCTGGAGAGTGGCCCCCTCTCCACTAGAGAGAGCCTGCGCGGGCAACGAAGAACCAGCGCAGCCAAAGCTAGAAAAAAAAAAAAGACTCTCCACTCACCAGGACCTCCTTCCCCAGTCTGTGCAACAGAGGATACGAGAAAACCTGCTTCTGGGGAGAGTCAGGAATGGTGGCGAGTGTATGAGGACATCTGGGGGCCCATCATCTCCACTCAGTGAGATCTGCGGAATCTTAGATTAGTCACTTCTGTTCATCTCATCAAAGTGGAAACTGAGCCTTGGGGGTGGACATATTTACTGTTCCAGCGACTTGGTGGATGTGACGGAAAGAGCACTTTCAGCCTCCAGCCACCGTGGGCTGCTCCCAGTAATGAACTGGAACCTTCCCAGGGGAAGGCAGTGGACTGCTCTACACTGGCCTGCCAGGTTGTTAAGATTTCAAAGCCAGATGATATTCTTGCAATTTGACACCACGTATCACATGACCTAGAAATGCACCCTCTAATCTAATAAATCCTGTGCTAGTAATGTACAAAATAAATCATGGGGAAATGTTAATAACATTATAATTAAGTGGAAAAAAGTAGTGCACAAATTACATTGTATATTTGTATACAATAATATATATCTGTTATATATTATATAATTAGAATGCATAATATAGTCATTATATAATTATATACCCCAATATGTATTTTATATATAATCCTCAAGAAGTTTTTTTACACTTTATTTTTATTTATTCTCTGGCTGTGCTAGGTCTCCGTTGCTGTGTGGGCTTTTCTCTAGTTGCGGTGTGAGGGCTTCTCATCTCAGTGGCTCCTCTTGTTGCAGAGCAAGGGCTTCAGTAGCTGCAGCTCTCAGGCTCTACAGCATGGGCTCAGAGGTTGGTGGTACAGGCATGGTTGCTCTTCAGCACGTGCACCCCAGATCAGGAACCAAACCCGAGTCTCCTAAATTGGCAGGTGGATTCTTTACCACTGAGTCACCAGAAAAGCCCTCTCAAGAATTTTTTAAATGCACCTGCAAGTCTGCTGCAAAAGTTAGGAGAAAATATTCCAAAACATTAATAGCTATTATCTCCAAGTGGTAAGATTATGAATGATTTTCATTTTCTACTTCATGCTTTTTGTATTAATACTTTCCTATTTTTCTTCAATAGATGTGACTTTCATAATTAGGAAAGCCAGTTATTTACACACACCAACACCTGGTTTATGAATTGTGATTTGCATTTGGTGAGAGCCCACAAATTTCTCTTCACTACGGTGAACTGTATTGTCAGGCTTTGATTCTGCCCTCAGGGAGCAACTGTTCTGAACAGCTTGTGATTTTAACCATTTTTGCTTTCCGTGTAAGTTTTCTCTGAAGTAGCCCTGCCTGGGGGAGAAGGCAATGGCACTCTACTCCAGTACTCTTGCCTGGAAAATCCCATGGACAGAGGAGCCTGGAAGGCTGCAGTCCATGGGGTCGCTGAGGGTCGGACATGACTGAGCGACTTCACTTTCACTTTTCACTTTCATGCTTTTTGGAAAAGGAAATGGCAACCCACTCCAGTGTTCTTGCCTGGAGAATCCCAGGGATGGTGGAGCCTGGCAGGTTGCCGTCTATGGGGTTGCACAGAGTTGTACACGACTGAAGCGACTTAGCAGCAGCAGCCCTGCCTGGAGACAGTCATATCCAAGAAGCAATGATAATGAGTGAGACACGAGGGTAGCCTGACTCAGGAAGTCTTCTGGGATGAGGCTGGACACAGATCCTCTCCAGTGGCCTAGAGCTGATTGAGGGCTGCTCTGACAGCACATGGCCATTGTCAGAACTGTGATATTGAATCGCTTGCCTTGGAAAGGGACAGAGATCATCCTGTCATTTTTTAGACTGCATCCAAGTACTGCATTTTGGACTCTTTTGTTGACCACTATGGCTACTCCATTTCTTCTAAGGGATTCCTGCCCACAGTAGTAGACATAATGGTCATCTGAGCTAAATTCACCCATTCCAGTCCATTTTAGTTCACTGATTCCTAGAAAGTCAATGTTTACTCTTGCCATCTCCTGTTTGACCACTGCCAATTTGCCTTGATTCATGGACCTAACATTCCAGGTTCCTGTGCAATATTGCTCTTTACAGCATCGGACCTTGCTTCTATCACCAGTCACATCCATAACTGTGTATTGTTTTTGCTTTGGCTCCATCCCTTCATTCTTTTTGGAGTTATTTCTCCACTGATCTCCAGTAGTATATTGGGCACCTACTGACCTGGGGAGTTCCTCTTTCAGTATCCTATCATTCTGCCTTTTCATACTGTTCATGGGGTTCTGAAGGCAAGAATACTGAAGTAGTTTGCCATTCCCTTCTCCAGTGGACCACATAATCCAAGTCTATGCCCTAACCAGTAATGCTGAAGAAGCTGATGTTGAACGATTCTATGAAGACCTACAAGACCTTTTAGAACTAAAACCCAAAAAAGATGTCCTTTTCATTATAGGGGACTGGAATGCAAAAGTAGGAAGTCAAGAAACATCTGGGGTAACAGGCAAATTTGGCCTTGAAATACAGAATGAAGCAGGGCAAAGGCTAATAGAGTTTTGCAAGAGAACGCACTGGTCAGAGCAAATACCCTCTTCCAACAACACAAGAGAAGACTCTACACATGGACATCACCAGATGGTCAATACTGAAATCAGATTGATTATATTATTTGCAGCCAAAGATGGAGAAGCTCTATACAGTCAGCAAAAACAAGACCAGGAGCTGACTGTGGCTCAGATCATGAACTCCTTATTACCAAATTCAGACTTAAATTGAAGAAAGTGGAGAAAACCACTAGACATTCAGGTATGACCTAATTCAAATCCCTTATGACTATACAGTGGAAGTGAGAAATAGATTTAAGGGACTAGATCTGATAGATAGAGTGCCTGATGAACTGTGGATGGAGGTTCATGACATTGTACAGGAGACAGGGATCAAGACATCCCCATGGAAAAGAAATGCAAAAGAGAAAAATGGTTGTCTGAGGAGGCCTTACAAATAGCTGTGAAAAGAAGAGAAGCGAAAAGCAAAGGAGAAAAGGAAAGGTATAAGCATCTGAATGCAGAGTACCAAAGAATAGCAAGGAGAGATAAGAAAGCCTTCCTCAGTGATCAATGCAAAGAAATAGAGGAAAACAACAGAATGGGAAAGACTAGAGATCTCTTCAAGAAAATTCGAGACACCAAGGGAACATTTCATGCAAAGATGGGCTCGATACAGGACAAAAATGGTATGGACCTAACAGAAGCAGAAGACGTTAAGAAGAGGT
The DNA here is from genome assembly GCA_006408675.1 of Madoqua kirkii. NCBI lineage: Eukaryota > Metazoa > Chordata > Mammalia > Artiodactyla > Bovidae > Madoqua > Madoqua kirkii. Next base: position 9,921 of record SJYC01093654.1, on the reverse strand, counting down.
GACAAGAATACACAAAGAACTGTACAAAGAAGATCTTCATGACCCAGATAATCACGATGATGTGATCACTCACCTAGAGCCAGACATCCTGGAATGTGAAGTCAAGTGGGCCTTAGAAAGCATCACTACGAACAAAGCTAGTGAAGGTGATGGTATTCCAGTTGAGCTATTTCAAAGCCTGAAAGATGATGCTGTGAAAGTGCTGCACTCAATGTGCCAACAAATTGGAAAACTCAGCAGTGGCCACAGGACTGGAAAAGGTCCGTTTTCATTCCAATCCCAAAGAAAGACAATGCCAAAGAATGCTCAAACTACCACACAATTGCACTCATCTCACATGCTAGTAAAGTAATGCTCAAAATTCTCCAAGCCAGGCTTTAGCAATACGTGAACCGTGAACTTCCAGATGTTCAAACTTGTTTTTGAAAAGGCAGAGGAACCTGAGATCAATTTGCCAACATCTTCTGGATCATGGAAAATGGAAGAGAGTTCCAGAAAAACATCTATTTCTGCTTTATTGACTATGCCAAAGCCTTTGACTGTGTGGATCACAATAAATTGTGGAAAATTCTGAAAGAGATGGGAATACCAGACCACCTGACCTGCCTCTTGAGAAACCTATATGCAGGTCAGGAAGCAACAGTTAGAACTGGACATGGAACAACAGACCGGTTCCAAAAAGGAAAAGGAGTACACCAAAGTTGTATATTGTCACCCTGCTTATTTAACTTCTATGCAGAGTGCATCATGAGAAACGCTGGGCTGGAAGAATCAGAAGCTGGAATCAAGATTGCCGGGAGGAATATCAATAACCTCAGATATGCAGATGACACCACACTTATAGCAGAAAGTGAAGAGGAACTAAAAAGCCTCTTGATGAAGGTGAAAGAGGAGAGTAAAAAAATTGGCTTAAAGCTCAACATTCAAAAAACAAAGATCATGGCATCTGGTCCCATCGCTTCATGGGAAATAGATGGAGAAACAGGGGAAACAGTGTCAGATCTTATTTTGGAGGGCTCCAAAATTACTGCAGATGGTGACTGCAGCCATGAAATTAAAAGATGCTTACTCCTTGGAAGGAAAGTTATGACCAACCTAGATAGCATATTCAAAAACAGAGACGTTACTTTGCTGACTAAGGTCCATCTAGTCAAGGCTATAGGTTTATCCAGTGGTCAAGCATGGATGTGAGAGTTGGACTGTGAAGAAGGCTGAGCGCTGAAGAATTGATGCTTTTGAACTGTGGTGTTGGAGAAGACTCTTGAGAGTTCCTTGGACTGCAAGGAGATCCAACCAGTCCATTCCGATGGAGATCTGCCCTGGGATTTCTTTGGAAGGAATGATGCTAAAGCTGAAACTCCAATATTTTGGCCACCTCATGCAAAGAGTTGACTCATTGGAAAAGACCCTGACCTTGGGAGGGATTAGGGGCAGGAGGAAAAGGGGACGACAGAGAATGATATGGCTAGATGGCATCACCAACTTGATGGACAAGAGTTTGAGTGAACTCCAGGAGTTGGTGATGGATAGGGAAGCCTGGCATGCTGTGATTTTTCGGGTCACAAAGTGTCAGACATGACTGAGCGACTGAACTGAACTGAGCTGATTGTCAGAACGTGCAGGAAATTATTCAGGCACCTGGTAGAAAAATCAGTGCCTTTTTCTAATTGACCAAACAGAGAACTTTAATCAAACAGGAGCCTCCTATCTTTGATATCAGTGACTTGATTGCATTTGTACTCCTGGCAAACACCTCTGAGACTTATCAGGGAATCTGCCCTCAAGCATCAAAGCAAAGGCCAAAATATGGAGCCTGGTTTCTAACCACAGGCATGCAGTCTCAGGCTCATCCCTTCACCCAGGTGGCTTTAGGTTGAGGCTGATGGACTTCACTTTCTGAAAGCATTTACTGATTCAATTGTTAAAAATGTAACTTCATGCCAGTGTGTGAGGTGTTGAGTCCATTACCTCAGGAGCCAGATCCCTCAGCCCACCAACAGATGTAGGATCAGGGGTGAGCAGGGCTTTTTGTTGTGATGGGCTGCTCCCACTGAGAACACACTGCTCTTCAGGCAGGACACGTACCATGGCATTATACATCACCCAGCTTGCCACATCCCGTTAGGCAGCAGCCCGTAAGCCTAAGCCGTGATGGAGGCGAACACAACCCGGGGTGACAGGCAGCACTTTGTAATGCATCGTAGCACTTACACATACATTGGTCAAGTTGCACACATTGGTTTGGACACTAGATGCTCGTTATTCAGAGGATGAGATCTCCTGTGGTCAGAGTATAAAATGCATCAGGAGAGAGCATCTGTGTTGCCCTTCATCTGAGAGCCCGAGTTCATTCACGACACTGAATTACCAATTCTCCGCTGGAGGACTCACACCCCTGGGTCCTTAGGAGAGAAGATCAGACAAATGAAAGTCCTCCAAGCTCTTGAGAAGGGGATGGTTCTTCTCGTCTACTCTGGGCTGGGTCATGCCCTGTAAGGAGATCTTCAAATATGTATGCTGCTGAATAATTGGATGGTGATGTATTCAGCTCAGTTCAGTCACCCAGTGATGTCCAACTCTTTGCGACCACATGAGTTGCAGCACGCCAGGCCTCCCTGTCCATCACCAACTCCTGGAGTTCACCCAAACTCATGTCCATCAAGTCGGTGATGGCATCCGGCCATGTCATCCTCTGTCGTCCCCTTCTCCTCCTGCCCCCAATCCCTCCCAGCATCAGGGTCGTTTCCCAATGAGTCAACTCTTTGCATGAGGTGGCCAAAGTATTGGAGTTTCAGCTTCAGCATCAGTCCTTCCAATGAACACCCAGGACTGATCTCCTTTAGTATGGCCTGGTTGGATCTCCTTGGAATCCAAGGCTGATGTATTAACATCAGGCTATCTAGGAAACTTACGACTGGATTGGGCTTCCACGTGGCTCAGTGGTAAAGAATCTACCTGCCAATGCAGGAGATGCGGGTTCTATCCCTGGATTGGGAAGATTGCCCCTAGAGAGGGGAATAGCAACCCACTCTGGTATTTTTGCCTGGGAAACCCCATGAACAGAGGGTCATGGCAGGCTACAGTCCATGGGGTTACAAAAGAGTCAGACACAACTGAGCAGCTGAACAGCAACAACACAACTGGATTAACAGCTGTCACCTCTAGAGGCATGGGGAGTGGGGGGAGGAAGGAGAGGGTGGGATGTACAAAGAGAGAAACATGGAAATTTGCATCACCATACGTAACATAGTTAGCCAATGGGAATTTGCTGTATAACTCAGGGAACTCAAACCAGGGCTCTGTAATAACCTGAAGGGGTACAATGGGAAGGGAGGTGTGAGAGGGTTCCAAAGGGAGGGGACATATGTATACCTATGGCTGATCCTTGTCAATGTTTGGCAGAAACCAACACAATTCTATAAAGCAATTATCCTTCAATTAAAAAATGAATTAATTAAAAATAAAGAGCTGTCACCTCAAACTGGAATAATACTAAATGACTTTCTTACAGTTTAAACTTAGGATCTTGTTATCATTAACCTTCTAACCAATCCATTAGTTACACGTGACTTTTTAGGAACACTGATGGTGGGTGATGACTGAATGGGTCCTGAAAGTCAATTCTTCACCATACAGATTTGACACCAGAATCCTATGGTCTGTTCTTCCAGTTTCTGTCTGAGAGACTGGGACCTGGTAGTCATGGAAACCCTATGTTCTCCAAACCCAATTGAAGGAGCAGTCAGGGAGCTTGGGAGGGTACAGCCCTCAAAGACTGAGATGCCCTGGAGTATGGCGCAGGCTGTCATTTTCACAGCAGGATGAGAATGCTCCCAGGTTCCTTGTTGAAAGGAAGAGTCTCTGCAATTTCGGGAGGGCTTCAAGAGCCCACGAATGCCTTTAGATTTTTAAAACATTCATGCTCTGAATGTTTCCTTGACCTAGTCAGAGGAGGAGGAAATCACCTGGGAAGAGGGCTCAGAGCTGTATTACTTAGGACACTCCTTTATTAAGTAGAATTGGAAGCTGCCAGTGGATAAGCAGACATCCAATGACTTGCTGATAAGCAGCGGGCCTAGGGGCAGGACAGTATCAGGTTACGCTTTAGTTTGCATAACTCTGTCAGTCTTCCTTCAGTTTAGTTCAGTCACTCAGTGGTGTGCAACTCTTTGTGACCCATGGACTGCAGCACTCCAGGCCTCCCTGTCATCACCAACTCCCAGAGTTCACTCAGACTCATGTCCATTGAGTTGGTGATGCCATCCAACCATCTCATCCTCTGTCGTCCCCTTCTCCTGCCTCCAATCTTTCCCAGCATCGGTCTCTTTTCCAAAAAGTCATTTCTTCACATCAGTTGGCCAAAGTATTGGAGTTTCAGCTTCAGTATCAGTCCTTCCAATATTCTGGACTGATGTCCTTTAGGATGGACTGAGAGGATCTCTTTGCAATCCAAGAGAATCTCAAGAGTCTTCTCCAACACCACAGTCCAAGAGCATCAATTCTTTTTGCTCTTCCCTTGATATAAACAAATTCTTACCTTCCTGCCTTCTTCAAGACTATTTCATTGGCAATAATGAACTCACTCAAAACCAGCTCAGTTAAAAGAAGTTCAGGGAATTCCCTGGCAGTCCAGTGGTTAGGGCTCAGCATTTTCACAGGTTCGATCTGAACTTGGCCTGGGTTCAGTCTCTGGTTGGGGAACTAAGACCTGGCAAGTTGCATGGCACACCCCACTTGCACCGCCCCCCCGCAAAAAAAGTGCAGCTAGAACTTTCCAGAGCATGAACTGGAAAGTCATCTGAACCAAAGCAGCTCCTCTTCTACCTCACTTAGTCTCTCTCGCTTGCCAACTGGCCTCTCACTTCACTTTTCTTGCTTAATGACTCCCTTCCCTTGCCCCCCAGCCCCTCCCTGGACCTCTGTCTTGTTTGGCTTGTCTCTCTTACTCAGCTTTCTTTGCCTTTTCATGTGCACATGGACAAATACAGCTACCTCAGCCCATTCTAATTCTCCTCAAGAATTAAAATGACTGAATGTCTTTAAAAAGTTCAGGTGACTGTCTGAAAAAAGTACTAGTATCTTGTAGTGCCAATAAAAATTCCCAGAAGATTGAAGCTTGTGTTTGGTCTGCTGCTGCTGCTAAGTCGCTTCAGTCATGTCTGACTCTGCGTGACCCCACAGACGGCAACCCACCAGGCTCCCCCATCCCTGGGATTCTCCAGGCAAGAACACTGGAGTGGGTTGCCATGTTCTTCTCCAATGCATGAAAGAGAAAAGTGAAAGTGAAATCACTCAGTTGTGTCCGGCTCTTCGAGACCCCATGAACTGCAGCCTACCAGGCTCCTCCGTCCATGGGACCCTGCAGGCAAGAGCACTGGAGTGGGGTCCCAATACCTTCTCCGCGTGTTTGGTCTTCTCCAGTCCAATCAGTATTGTTCACTGATTGTCCACTTAATCCACTCTGTGTGGCCAAGCAGTAAGTCCATAGCTGTCATCATCCATTCCTAGGTCTATAGGTGGTTCTCAGGAGTGGGAACTGGGGACTAGACATGCACCTTAAAAGGAATCCTTGTCACTTGTTTTCTAATCATAACTTCCATCTTCTAACTTAAACGTCAAACCAATCATGACATACTGAGAGCTAATAGGCTTGGGAGTCAGGTAGACTTGGGTTCAGATACTGGGTCTGTAATTACCAGCCATATATAAAGAGCATAAGCTTCCATTTCTCCATAGAGAAAATATCATCTATCCCAAAAGGACATTGAGGAATAATGAATTATTTTGGAAAAAGTTGCCTAACCTTGAAGTCTTCACTTTTTCATTTCTCATTCATTCTACACACATTTATTTCTGGTTTCTGCTTCTACCTCTCCCTTGAAACTGTTTTTCATTAAGGTCAACTATAACTTTCCTGTTGTGAATGTTTGTCCTAATGTTATTCTATTTTTTGGAAATGACATTGTTGACCATTCTCTCCTTTTAAAAACGTTCTTTTTATGGCTTCTATAGCAATATATCCTATGTTTTACAAATCCATACTGGTTTTTTTAAAATTGTTTTAATATTTATAAATGAACAATGAGAAATCAATATTTTGTGTCAAAATCACACATTAACTACTAACATGTTACTCTTTTCTGTTATTTTTTCTTTAAGAAAATCACTCCCTTTTGTAAAATCTTACTTTCATCCCAGGACTGGACACCTGCCCCCCAGAAGCCCCTGTGCCCTGTCTCTTATACACATCTCTCTGTGAATCTGACCACTCTGAGTCTCAAAACTGCGATTACTGAAATGAGACTTTGATAACTTGAAGTGACCCTGGAAATTTTGCCAGTGCAGTCAGTGTCCAGAAAAGACATGGGCCTTCCCAGTATTTGATTCAAAAGGGTGATGGTGAACCAGCCCCAGAGAACAAGTCCGAATGGGGATTGGCTGTTCTCTGATTTCCTTGACCACCAAGAAAGGAAACTCTGGTCCTCAGCATCTAGGACCCTGAAGGAAGCAGGCAGACACTGGCTCCTGCCTGCTGGGGTCGCTTATCTGGGTGGCTGGTCTTGGATGGGGTTGGGGTCAGCGTGGTGGCCAGGAGGCCACCAGGGGGCGCAGCAGGGAGGCTGATGAGCCCCAGAATCAGAGGGCCTAAGGAGCCCAAGTCAGAAGACTGTCTGGAGAGTCAAGCCCTGCTCCTGCAGGAGAGCCCTGCAGCTTGCTTTTTTCACCTAGCACGTGTTGAAGGGTGTCCATGTCAAGACATGAAGACCCACCTCTGTCTTTAAATCGCTTCATGATGCAGAATTACCAGCACTTAGGTTTCCCAGGTGGCTCACATGGTAAAGAATCTGCTCGTAATGCAGGAGACCTGGGTTTGATCCCTGGGTGAGGCAGATCCCCTGGAGAAGGGCATAGCTACCCACTCCAGTTATTTTGCCTGGAGAATCCCATGGACAGAGGAGCCTGGTGGGTTATAGTCCAAGGCGTCACAAAGAGTCCAACACGACTGAGCAAGCATCACTTTCACGTCACCGATTCCCAAACTGGTGGAATTTATGGTTGATTATACTTTTCTGCTGTTAGCTGTTACTTCAGTAAACATCTGTCATTCTTCTTGGACCTGTGTTTCTCTGCTGCTGCTGCTGCTGCTGCTGCTGCGTTGCTTCAGTCGTGTCCGACTCTGTGCGATCCCATAGACTTCCCTGGGTGAGGCAGATCCCCTGGAGAAGAGCATAGCTACCCACTCCAGTTATTTTGCCTGGAGAATCCCATGGACAGAGGAGCCTGGTGGGTTATAGTCCATGGGGTCACCAAGAGTCCAACACGACTGAGCAAGCATCACTTTCACTTTCAGGTCACCAATTCCCAAACTGGTGGAATTTATGGTTGATTATACTTTTCTGCTGTTAACTGTTACTTCAGTAAACATCTGTCATTCTTCTTGGACCTGTGTTTCTCTGCTGCTGCTGCTGCTGCTGCTGCTGCGTTGCTTCAGTCGTGTCCGACTCTGTGCGACCCCATAGACAGCAGCCCACCAGGCTCCCCGTCCCTGGGATTCTCCAGGCAAGAACACTGGAGTGGGTTGCCATTTCCTTCTCCAATGCAGGAAAATGAAAAGTGAAAGTGAAGTTGCTCAGTCGAGTCCGACTCTTAGCGACCCCACGGACTGCTGACCACCAGGCTCCTCTGTCCATGGGATTTTCCAGGCAAGAGTACTGGAGTGGGGTGCCATTGTCTTCTCCGGTGTTTCTCTAAAGTTGCTTGATTATTCAGTCACAGACAAGTCATCCTGTCACTCATTACATCACTCATTACATGGGTGAGTGACAAGGTTAGATTGTGACTTAGAAGGGTTTAAAAAGTCATACGAGAGAAATATCTTTTGGAAATTACCTTTTGAAATGGAACAGTTAGACCACCTCTAGAGCTGTCATCAAGAGTGGCCCGGTCACATTCGTTCAGTGGGCTGGACAACATGGAGTGGAAGATATTGGGGAGGAAGAAAAGCAGCTTCTATTCTGGACAATATGGTCACCCTTAGATTATAATAATGTGCATATTGTTAATATAACCATTGTTCTGTATGTCTGTTTATTCCTCACTACTGTATAATTAGTTGACAATGCTATTTACTTACAAAAAAAAAAAATCCAGGTGGCACAGTGGTAAAGAATCCACCTTCCAATGTAGGGGATGTGGGTTTGATCTCTGGTTGGGGAACTAAGATCACACAGGCTGCAGCGTAACTAAGCCCGTGCGCCACAACCACTGAACCAGTGCCTCAACTCGAGAGCCCGTTAGCTGCAAACTACGGAGCTAATGTACCATAACTAGAGAGAAGTCTGTGTGCCATAACAAAAGACCGCACATGCTGCAACTAACACCCTATGCAGGGAAAAATAAAGTTTTCTTTTAAAAATAATGAGGCTGATCAAAACACAGCAAGGTGAATCTCAAGACAATTGTCTGAGTTGATTGTGCTGTTCTGCATGTGGCCCCTCACCTGCCTGTGCACCCCTAAAACTCCTCTTTAAAAGCTCTTGCCCCCTGATCACCAATGGTGAGTTGGTTCTTTGGGACATGAGTCTGCCTTCTCAGGATTGCTGGCTTCCTCAAGAAAGGTATCTTTCCTTTTACCCAACACTTGTCTCTCAATATTGATTTCTTGAGCAACAAACAGTTGAACCTGAGTTTGGTAACCAGATAGGGACCCTGCACCCCTTGCCAGTGCTGATTTTCTTCTGAATGTTCAGGAAACAGGAACCATAGGCACTCAACAGCATTGCAGGGACATTCAGATTGGACAGTGATTGTGGAAATGCTGTGAAAATTGAAAAGCACTAGATAAGAATGAGCTTTAATAAAGACCTGAAAAGCTAAGCATAAATATGAATAAACACACAAAAGATGAGATAAAATCTGAAGTGAGACACTTGTCAAAAGTCCTGAGATTTTATTAATTTATGGTAGACAGTGAAGGAGAACTAAAGAGACTTTTGATGAAAGTGAAAGAGGAGAGTGAAAAAGTTGGCTTAAAGCTCAACATTCAGAAAACTCAGATCATGGCATCTGGTCCCATCACTTCATGGCAAATAGATGGGGAAACAGTGGAAACAGTAGCTGACTTTATCTTTCTGGTCTCAAAAATCACTGCAGATGGTGAGTGCAGCCATGAAATTAAAAGATGCTTACTCCTTGGAAAGAAAGTTATGACTAACCTGTCAGTCGTGTCCGACTCTGTGCGACTCCACAGACAGCAGCCCACCAGGCTCCCCTGTCCCTGTCCAGGCAAGAACACTGGAGTGGACTGCCATTTCCTTCTCCAATGCATGAAAGTGAAAAATGAAAGTGAAGTTGCTCAGTTGTGTCTGACCCTCATCGACCCCATGGACTGCAGCCTACCATGCTCCTCCGTCCATGGGATTTTCCAGGCAAGAGTACTGGAGTGGGTTACCATTGCCTTCTCTGATGACCAACCTAGACAGCATATTAAAAAGCAGAGACATTACTTTGCTAACAAAGGTCCGTCTAGTCAAGGCTACGGTTTTTCAGCGGTCATGTATGGATGTAAGAGCTGGACTATAAAGAAAGCTGAGTGATGAAGAATTGATGCTTTGAACCGTGGTGTTGGAGAAGACTTTTGAGAATCCCTTGGACTGCAAGGAGATCCAGCCAGTCCATTCTAAAGGAGATCCATCCTGGGTGTTCATTGGAAGGACTTATGTTGAAGCTGAAACTCTGATAGTCTGGCACCTGATTTGAAGAACTGACTCATTTGTAAAGACCCTGATGCTGGGAAAGATTGAGGGCAGGAGGAGAAGGGGATGAAAAAGATGAGATGGTTAGATGGCATCACCAACTCAATGGACATGAGTTTGGGTGGACTCCTGGAGTCGGTGATGGACAGGGAGGCCTGGCGTGTTG